>BRYF01000025.1:3322500-3325000 GCA_030159135.1 Actinidia polygama | reverse complement strand
TAGAAAATGTAAACTTTGTGTGCACTTGAAATTATGGGTTGAGGTTTATGTTAATGATTATGAGGATAATTTCAATAATAAATTATTATTATTGATGGCTTCAAATGTTTGTATAGTATGTTGTTGATGGCAATGACATGGAAGGCATGTCAAAGCCTATGGTGAAAGTCCGAAAAGTTGACAAACTTGAAAGTCCTAGAAGGCAAATGTATACATGAAAGGAATGTCAATGCTTACGGTGAAAGTTTGAGAAGTTGACAAACTTAAAAGTCCTTGATAGCAAATGTATACATGGAAGGAATGTCAAAGCCTACGGTGAAAATCCGAGAAGTTAACAAACGGTAGAGATGTTAAGGTCTACGATGAAAGCTTGAGGAGTGGGACGGATGTGGTCTCATGTGCTTAGTGCATAATGAGATTGGTTAAATATTAGCCTAGGTGTGTCACTAGAAATGATTAAATTATTACTTTTTGAAAAGAGTTGAGAACGTGGAAAAATCATTGGATGTGGAAAATCATGGATGGAAAATCAAAAATATATTTTGATATGAATGAAAATATATTTTGCTGCATCATGTTTTCATTTTATAGCTATGTATCATGGTTTTAGCTTGAGACATCAAGTACATTGTTAAATCTTTTCAAGGTAACTCACATTTACTATAAAATGAATTTCAAGTATCGAGGGTTTTCTTGAGTCGTGAGGCATATGGATATCGGTTGTGTAGTTTATTTTGATAAACATGTATTTTTGAGAATTGTAATATTCTTTTGGCCTGGTGTGGGCGTTGTCCATAGAATATCACTTGTGTTGTATGTGATACCTCATGGAGAGTATGGTCCCACAAGAGGGATTTATTGTACTGTACTATGATGTAATGACAGTGTATTGTCAAGTTATTAAGTATGACTTTTTGCATTTGAATTATTTGTTTACGTGGCCGTGTCTTAGTTTGACCGGGGTGTGACATGAGATCTTTAGGCTTCCTACTGCCGAAGTATAAAGAACTACCTTCATGCGTTGCTAATCCTAAAAATTATTTGGACATTGTTCCTTAGACAGATGAACTCCATGCTTGAAAGATATTAACCTTTTCTTGCAAACTTGACAAGAATTTTATCTATATATACAGCTTGGGATAAGCCTAACATTTTATTTCGGCGATCTTGCAAAAATTTGATCCCTAAAATGTAACTTATTTCTCCCAAGTCCTTCATATCAAAATAATTTTCCAACTAAATTTTTATAGTAGATAATGCCCTACATCATTTCCAAGGAGTAGAATATCATCTATGTATAAAATTAAAAACATCACCACGCTTCGCTCGCACTTTTTATACACCATGGTTTATCTGTATTTTGTTCAAAATCAAAAGATTTGATCGCTTGATCAAAATGAGTGTTCCAACTTCGGGAGGCTTGTCTAAGTCCATAAATGGACCAATGAAACTTGTATATCATATGTTCTTGGCCTTTAGCTATGAATCCTTCTAGCTGCATCATGTAAATGTCTTTCTTAAGATGACCATTTAATAAAGCAGTCTTGACGTCTAAATTACCAAATTTCATAATCGAAATATTCCACAATGGACAAGAAAACTCGAAAAGACTTAAGCATGGTGACCGCTAAAAATATTTCCTCATAATTAATTTTTTCTTTTTGAGTAAATCATTTGGCCACCAATGTAGCTTTAAAAGTCTCAACGGAACCATCAGAACCTCTTTTTCTCTTATAGACCCACTTATAGCCAATGAGTTTAACATTGATAGCCAGCTCTACAAGTTCCCAAACATAATTATAGTACATAGACTCCATCTCAACTTTCATAGCACTTTGTCAATTTTTTGAATTTTTATAAGAAATAGCCTCGTTGTAGCTACTAGGATCCAAGTCAAGTTCATTAGAGACAACCTTATTGACTCAATGCTTCGATTTTGATGCTAACAAAATATTATTTTACTAGCTAATACGTTTAATTAGTGTGTAGTACATACGAGTTACATTTCAAAGCTTAATTGATCAAAGAAAGTGCAAACACTTTTTGCCCAAAAAGTGTCGACACTTCCTCTGAAGGTGTCGACATCTTGAGACTCGAAAGCTATATTGATAAAATCCATTTAAAGTCATAAACAAAAGGTAAAAATTATAAATCTCTCTGGAATGAAATTAATGAAGATCATACACATCCATAGAGAAGATATATCGAAGATCATGAAGTGATTGTTGCTCAAATTGCCAAAGAAATCAAAGAAAATTCATTCTGGAAAAAAGTGTCGACACCTGAAGTCAGCAGCCAAAGACTTGGATCTGGAAAATAAAGTGTCGACAGCTAATACAGAAAGTGTCGATACTTGAAGTTAGTGAACAAAGATTTAAGATTGAGAAGACAAGTGTCGACACCTGGTGAAGAAGTGTCTGCACTTGAGAACAGTGGCAAAACTTTATAAAGACAGACAATAAGTGTCGACACTTGAGAAAGAAGCGTCGACACCCGAGAT
>BRYF01000025.1:3312500-3315000 GCA_030159135.1 Actinidia polygama | reverse complement strand
TATATTATGTTCATGCATTGTTATTCATTAAGCTTTAAGCTTACATTTTCAAAAACATTTTCAAAAAGCCAAACCGAGGAGACCTAAGAAAAAGATTGCAAGTAGACTTTAGAGTTGTAGCTCAAGGGCTTTATGTACGTTGTTGATAGACTAGACCTTGTGTTATGTATGATATTGGCCATATGAAGTATGCATAATTAAAATTGGCCTTATTATGTATGTAAAATTTAAATACTTAGGCACAACTCTGTATATATTATGCGCACATCACATTACTATTTTCAGTTATTATGACATTTTTGCAAAGATAATTTTATATCATTTTAAATGATTATGCACAGGTTTAAGGTAAGTTGGCCTTGGTGGGTCAGTCGCCGGCCATCGTGCTCATGATCCGCATAGGGCGGGTTGCAACGCGTGACAGAGTTGTATCAAAGCAATAGGTTCAATGAAGAATATTTTTCAGAGATGGTCAAAGATCAGAAAGTTTAGGAGCTTTTAAATTTGAATCAAGGGAACACGACAGTAGTAGAATACAATGTCAAATTTATGAAATTATCACGCTATTCCCCGCATATAGTGCCGACGAAATCTCGCAAGGGGAGAAGGTTTGAAGCTGGACTATGACAGAACATCAAAAACAAAGTGGACATATTACGACTACCGACTAATCAGGAGGTTTTTCAACGAGCATTAATTGCTGAGGAATCTTTGAATGAGATGTCTCAATTCTGGGACAACAAAAAGAAGAGGTCAGAGGGAAGTACAAGTAGAGCACCAAGTTCAAAAAGGCAAAGTTCAGGATCTTCGAGTGGTAATTTATCATCCCAGCAAAGGAACATCGTAAGTCAAGGAAGCAGTAAATCCAATGAGTTATCGACGTACCCAACTTTTCAGAAGAAGCATTGGAGTGAGTGTCGCATGGGAAGTAGAGTTTGTTATGGTGTGGCCAAGAAGGACACCCGATTAGAGATTGTCCATTGAGAAGTAGAATTCACGGAGCTGGAACATCTGCATCAGCGTCAGTCCAACAGCCTCCAGCTGGAAGGAGGAATAATCAGCCACGGCAAGGCCGACCTTTTGCACTTGTGCCAGGGAATACCCCAGCTATCGCGTCAATTGTGTTAGGTATATTCCCCATTTGTGGTCAACTTGCACATGTCCTTATGGATTCTGGTTCTACCCATTCCTTTGTGTCATATCTTTTTGAACATTATCTGAATACCTCCCTAGTACCCTTTGAATATGAGTTATCAGTGTCGTTGCCCTCTAGGGACTCTATGTTATGTGATAGAGTCTACCATGCCTGCGAAATTCATGTCAGTGATGTACCATTGTTTGTAGATCTGATACATTTGGAGATGCACGGTTTTGATGTCATCCTAGGGATGGATTGGTTGTCTTCTTACTGTGCACTCACTAATTGCGAGCTTAAGTGAGTAGTGTTCCATTCGTTTGCTTATTCAGAACTAATCTTTGAAAGAGTTGGCGTTGTGCCTCCTCTCTACCTCATTTCTTCTATGAAAGCACGTCACTTAATCCCAAAAAAGAGTCAAGCATTCTTGTGTAGTATTGTGGACACACACATTTCCCCACAGTCCTTAGAGGATATTCATGTCGTTCAAGAGTTTCCTGATGTTTTTCTCGATGAGTTGCCTGGTTTCCTAGTAGACCAAGAGATTGAGTTCTATATAGATCTAAATCCGGGTACTAGACCTATTTCTAAACCCCATATCGCATGTCTCTACTAGAATTGAAAGAACTGAAAGTACAACTTCAAAATTTATTGGATAAGGGATTCATTCGTCCTAGAGTTTCACCTTGGGGTGCTCCAGTATTGTTTGCACGGAAGAAAGATGGAACAATGTGATTGTGTATCGATTATCGATAACTGAATAGAGTCACCATTAAGAACAAGTACCCATTGTCAAGGATAGATGATTTGTTTGACCAACTTCAGGGTGCCCAAGTGTTTTCAAAGATAGATCTGAGATCGGGATATCATCAACTAAAGGTTAGAGCGAGCGACATAAAAAAAATAGCTTTTTGAACCAGATACGACCACTATGAATTCCTTGTTATGTTGTTCAAAGTCATCAATGCACTAGCCACATTCATGGATCTGATGAATTAGGTATTTAAACCTTTCCTTGATGAATTCGTTATTGTTTTTATTAACGACATCTTGGTGTATTCCAAGAGTTTTACAAAACATGAACAACACTTGAGGATGGTTTTTCAAACCTTAATGAAGAGGAGGTTGTATGCCAAACTGAAGAGGGGTGAGTTTTGGCTATCAAGCATGACTTTTCTTGGACACATCATTAGTGTGGATGGAATGTCCGTTGATCCTCACAAGGTCGAAGCCATTGCGAATTGGATGAGGCCAACAAATGTGACAGAAGTTAAGAGTTTCATGGGTTTAGCCGGGTACTACTAGAGATTTGTGAAGAATTTATCCATAATTGCAATTTTTTTAACGCAACTTATGCGAAAGAAT
>BRYF01000025.1:3302500-3307500 GCA_030159135.1 Actinidia polygama | reverse complement strand
TCCCACTCATGGTCATGAGTGTATGAGTATAAATTGTCACTACTAGGATTCAAGCATCCTTGGGTAGTGTTGACATATTTTTGCACAACTCTAAAAACTCATGAGCCTGAGGACATTTAGTCACTAGGTGACTATGATTGGAACATATAGGACATGGCTCATTGCACACAACTTCCTCATAGTTGGGTTGGGGACACAATGCTCGTTGGTTTTGAAGGAAAGACTGCAAAGTGTCCTCTAGACTATGTTACGTTTATCAGAGCACAAGGTTGACACCTTAGAGTCAAGTTACATTTATCAGAGCATAAGGTTGACACCTTATAGTCAAGTTATGTTTATCAGAACAATAGGTTTACACCGTATGCAGAGCAATAGGTTAACATCATACACCGAGCTATAGAATGACACTCTAAGATTAAGTCATGTCAAATAGAGCTTTAGGTTTGACGCCGTGAGAATGAGTCACGTTTAGATGGAAGTTTAAGACTAACTAGAATCCGTGCTATGTGTTATGTGCTATATGAGATACGACTTACTACAGGGTGATAGGCTAACACCGTAAGACAGAGTTTTAGATTGACACCATAAAATTTCACCATGTCTAGATAGAATTGTAGGATCAAATAGGTTATTGATTACGTGTTACATGTTATATAAGACAACTTGCTAAAGAGTAACATAGCTATTGTCATGATAAAATGTCTAAACGCTTGACATGTATGAAGTGAGTCATGCCACCACGAAAAGAAAACGTAGAAAGGTAGTAGTACCCGAAGACCGAATTGATGTATAGAAAGATTTGTAGAAGAAATGGTTTAAGTAGTCGTGAATACTCAAAACAGATTGCGATTATGGTTGTGATGATGTTTCTATTTTACTAGAGAAATTATTATTTTGATGTCATACTCAGGTACAATGATCTTTAAATTCTAGATGCACATATGTCCATAAATTTGGAGTTATATCTTGAAGCTTAAAAATTC
Organism: Actinidia polygama; assembly: GCA_030159135.1. NCBI lineage: Eukaryota > Viridiplantae > Streptophyta > Magnoliopsida > Ericales > Actinidiaceae > Actinidia > Actinidia polygama. The sequence continues at coordinate 3,306,517 of BRYF01000025.1, read as the reverse complement.
ACAATTCTAATTTGGAGACACAAAAATTAAGATTTAGAAAGACATCGGTATCATTGACAAGTTAAGTAAAATAGAATATAAAGAGTGATGTAATCGATTTTGCTTTATGTGAATGATTATGGTCGGTATAAGTTTTATTTTATTGAAGTAATAGGATTTTGTATCTGACTAAGTGTATACGTGTTTCTTCTTGAGAGACACTTGATGATATGTGGGAGTACAGATTGATCTTTTTAATGGTTGAACTATTTCACATGTTACCGTCATCGATTTAAGGATGAGGAATGTATAATCGTACGAGTTAGTTCGAATCAATTAGGATATTTCACCTCAGGACTTTTTCTTGGGATGTTCTATGTATAGTTGAGTAGTAATTGCGGGATCTATATGAAATACATTAACTTAAAGTAAATTGGAGGACTTTCACCTCATTGTGGTTTGATACAAGGACTTGAATTTATGCAAAGATGAGATCAACCTAGACATTAGATGACCATTTTTTCACGATTGAAATCATTATGTCTTTGAAGTTGTATGATGTAATAGATGTCTTTTGATGGATGGATAATTTCTATACTTGAGAGATGATACAGCTATCATTATGCTGAACGATTAAAAACTTGATGCGATTGTAGAAGCTATGCCTCCTAGGAAGGAAGGCCGTAAGGGGGCGACAAAGCCCGAAAGCCGAATGGACCGTGTAGAGAGGATCCTAGAAAGACTTGTTCAAGTACTCCGGGATGCTCTCAACAACACCGCTAATGCACCCGAAGATCGAACAATAAATACTAAAGAAGCATTGGACGAAATGACTCAATACCGAGGGAGTAGTAAGAAGAGGTTGGGACAAAACCTAAACATAGAACAAAGTTCAAAATGACAGAGTTCCGGATATTCAAGTGGGAATTCATTAACTCCATAAGAAGACACTGGACACCAAGGGAACACGCCTAATAAAATACCAACTTGCCCAAACTGTCAGAAGAAGCATTGGGGCGCATGTCGTAAAGGAAGCACGGCTTGATATAAGTGTGACTAAGAAGGGCACCAAATCAAAGATTGTCCACAGAGGAATAGGGCAGAAAGAGCTGGAACATCAGCGTCAACCTCAGTCCCACAACCTACAATTACAAGGAGGGATAATCAACCGCGACAAGGCCAAGCCTCCGCACCTATGCTAAAGAACACCCCGGATACTACCTCAGAAAAGCCAGGTACACCCCTTCGTAGTAGTCAACCTGTACACGTCTTCATTGACACACGCGTTTCTCCACCATCCGTAGGCTTACAATTCATTCATCTCACAAAGGGATTCAGGGGTTATATATATATATATATATATATATATATATATATATATATATATATTCCTAGTTGGAAGCAAGTTTCTCAATATATATATCTGATGAATTACTTGATTCCTTAAAGGACATGGAGATAGAATTTCACATTAATCTAAATTCAAATATTAGACCCATTTCCAAAACTCTCTACCATATATTTTCGTTATGATAGAAAAGGTTGGAGGTTCGACTCCTAGACTGGTTAGAAGGAAAAGGATTCAATAGTACTAGTACTTTGCCTAGAGGTATAGACACACAAACATGAATACATCAAATATCAATACGGTTTCTTCGGGGACATCCGATAAAATTGGAACGATACAGAGAAGATTAGCATGGCCTCTACATAAAGGTTGACAAGCACAAATTGAGAAATGACCACTAAATCTGTACTGATAGGAGTTGCTAGGCGACGAGAATTCTGAACCAATAGTAAGTTTATGACCCCATATGCGTGACTGATCACTATTCCTTAGCTATAAATAAAAATTAAGTTACCTTGAAAGATTGATCGAGAGTTAGGGTCGCTATAACAAAGTCCTTAGAGTTAAAGTTGTCCCATTAGTACAAATGTTACGCCAGAATCATGTGTAGAATAAGTATTATGAATATGCCAATACACGACATCCTATTACCACGCTTATCATAGAATTAAGTTGAATATTCGAGTTTAGTACTCATTGTCGTTAGTAATGGAACGAGTGTATCAAGAGTTTAAAACTATTCGTCTATGATGTGTAACGAAAGAGATAGCGGAGTTGTAGTACGATGTCTACAATATCAACGATTCAAAGCAGGACATCAAAAGCCAGCGGAACCACTATAATCACTACCGATACCGGAATGGAAGTGGAAACATATCACCATGGATTTTGTAGTAGGATTACCGAATACGCTAAGGGGATAAGTCATTTTGGTAAAAATAAAAAATTTCAAACTGAGATATATCGGACCATTCCAAGTTCTTTAACGAATTGGAGTTGTTACCTATCGTATTGCTTTTCCACCGAAGTTTTCACACGTTCACGACGTTTTTCATGTCGCAATGCTATGAAAGTATGTTCACGATCCTATGCACGTGATAAATCATTATCCTTTAGAAATGAGTGAAGACCTGAGCTATGTCGAAAGACTGATCGAAATTATAGATTGTCGCGACCAAGTTCTTAGGAACAAGGTCATAACCTTAGTACGAGTTATATGGCAAAACCATACGTGTGAGGAATCAACTTGGGAACGAGAAGATGAGATGCGAGAACGTTTTCCGTCTCTATTTGAATGAATGTTGTGATAATTGAAGTACGTTATTAGAAGAACTGAACAATTTTGATTTTTAGTATCAACATTTTTATTCAATCTTCATTTACCATTTTAAAAATTTCATCTACCCAAGCAATTCGAGAAAGGCCGACTTGGTTGGGATAGTACTAAACGGGAAAACCATATTGTAGGCTGCCCAAACTGAGAGGGCAGTTAAGGAAGTCGCAATGAAAGGTCAATCCCATAATTAGACGCATTAACAATCACAAGTTAGGTATACAATTCCGCGAAAATTTTTATCAGAGTGCGCAGCGGAAGCGTGATGATGTTAGCCAAGTTTGAGGACAAACTTATTTTAAGGGGGAGAATGTAACACCCCGAATTCATAAATTTCATAAATCGTCTTAAATACGTCACTTACAATAATTAAGGTGGACTAATTAAAAACAAAGAGTCAAAAAGATCAAATGTAAGTTAGAATTTTTCAAAAGCCTTTAACTTACAAATTCTGCCCAATTTTCTTCTTAGCGTTCGAACGCTGAAAGGGGCGTTCGAACGGTCAGCCAAATCCTTCTTGACGTTCGAACGCCAATATGAATGTCCAAACGTTGAGGCCAAAAATAAAGATTTCAAGCTCTCGCATATTTCGAACTGTAAGCAGGGCGTTCGAACCCTGATTAGCTAAATTCCTTCTTAAAGTTCGAACTGGCATTCGAATACCAGTGTCAAAAATCCTTCTTAGCATTCGAACGCTAAAAAGGGCGTTCGAACGCTAATAGTAAAAACGGGGAAACAAAAAGAGAACATGAAAGCAAAAATGGACGAATCACATGGGATCATTTCCCAACCCAGCCTTCACAGTCACATATAACACATACATATACACACTTCACACCACACACACGGTCAGAGAGAGAGATCACGTAGAGAAAAGAGAGAAAAAGAAAAAAAGAAGAAAAGAAAGAAGAAGTAGAAGAGATAAATTAAAGCTTTGAGGAGCTCATCTAAAACTGAAAGAAGCCATTTTGAGACGTATAAACACATAATCCATGTATATATATATATATATATATATATATGTATAGTTAGGGTTTTGAGTTTGATTTAAAACTTAGATCTACTAAGTTAGATTTCAATTAAAGGTCCATTTTAAGATATAATAATGTCCTTGAGCTGTTTATCATAGCCTCAGAGTTTTAGGAAGATTCAAGTTAGTTTGATTGAGTTTTTGGTAAAAATTGTAAGTTCAGCTACTGTTTTTACTATTCCACGCAGGGAGCGTTCGAACGCCCAAGAACAGCATTCGAACGGTCACCCTAGCGTTCGAACGCCAATATGGGAGTTTGAACGCCAAACCAGAATTTAGGCAGATTTGACATTTTTCCTTAAAACTTCATAATTATGACCATAGTAT
>BRYF01000025.1:3280000-3282500 GCA_030159135.1 Actinidia polygama | reverse complement strand
TCCTTTCCTCTCCTTTCTTTCTTCTCTCTCTCTCTGCCGGTGTGTGTGTGGTGAAGTGAGGGAGTAAGTGTGTATTTAGGTGTATATGTGTGGCTGTGAAAGGCTGGGTTGGGAATGATTCCATGTGGTTTCCCCATTTTAAGTTCGTGTTCCCTTTTTCATTTTCCTGTTTTCGCAGTGGGCGTTCGAACGCTCCTTTTTGGCGTTCGAACGCTTAGAAGGATTTGGCTTGGCAGGGTTCGAACGCTGCTGCTTACAGTTCGAAACATGCGAGACTTGAAATTTGGGTTTTTGGCCTTACCGTTCGAACGCTCCAAATGTGCTGTCAATGGGCGTTCGAACGCCTAGGCAAAATACTCGACCGTTCGAACGCTCATCCTGGCGTTCGAACGCTAAGAAGATCCTGTGCAGAATTTATAAGTTTAGGATTTTTGAATATTGGCTAACCTAAATGGGTTCATTTAGACCCTTAAACCTATATTACTCCCTTTAATTATTATACACGTCATAATATACGTAATTAATGGGATTTACGGATGCGGGGTGTTACATTCTCCCCTCCTTTATAAAAGTTTGTCCTCAAACTTGGCTAACGCCATCATGCTTTCGCTGCTCACTCTGATAAAAACCTTCGCTTCATCGAACGTCTAATTCATTATAGCTAATATATTTGACAGGATTTTACCCGTTGCGACTGCCTCTACTGCCCTCACAGTTGAGCAGCCTACAACAAGGTAATCGGGTTTATACTATCCCAAAACAAGTCGGCCTTCCCCGAGATGTTTGGGCAGTTGGAATCAATGAAATGTTAAACAAGATAGAAAATAAATACTGACATTGTGAGGTGGAATTAACATACCTCATCTCATGACAACGTTCATTCAAAGAGGAACGGATATCGATCTCGGATTTCATCTTCTCGTTCCCAAGTCGATTCCTTCCACGTGTGATTCTTCCATAACACTCGTACTAAAGGTATGACCTTGTTCCTAAGAACTTGGTCACGACGATCAACAATCTCGATCGGTCTTTCGACGTAACTTAAATCTTCGTTTACCTCCAAAGGATAATGGTTAATCACGTGTGTAGGGTCATGGACGTACTTCCGTAACATCGAGACGTGAAAGATGTCATGAACGTGTGAAAGTTCCAGTGGAAGAGCAATACGATAAGCGACGGCTCCAATTCGTTGAAGAACTTGGAACGGTCCAATGTATCTCGGCTTCAGCTTTCCCTTTTTACCAAAGCGACTTATCCCTTTGAAAGGAGATACCTTCAAAAACACATGGTCACCTTCTTCAAATTCTAACTCTCGCCTTCGTACATTTGCATAACTCTTCTGGCGACTCTGAGCAGTCTGTAATCTCTGTTTAATCATTTTGATCTTTTCAGTCGTGATTTGGACAATCTCTGGGCCTAATACCTGTCGTTCTCCTACTTCGGTCCAACACACTGGCGACCTACATTTTCTTCCATACAGTGCTTCGTACGGTGCCATTCCGATGCTTGCATGAAAACTATTGTTATAAGCAAATTCCACGAGTGGTAAGTGTGTTTCCCAATTTCCTTGAAAATCGAGTACGCATAGTCGTAGCATGTCTTCTAAAGTCTGGATGGTTTTTTCCGATTGTCCGTCCGTCTGCGGATGAAAAGCGGTGCTAAAGTTTAGCTCAGTGCCTAGAGCTCTTTGTAAACTTTTCCAGAACTTAGACGTAAATCTCGGATCTCGATCCGACACTATCGAAACAGGCATACCATGAAGTCGTATAATCTCTGCCATATAAAGGTTCGCGTATTTTGACAATGAATACGTAGTCTTCACTGGCAAGAAATGCGCTGATTTGGTAAGACGGTCTACAATAACCCATATGGCATTACAGCCTCGTAGCGAGTTCGGTAGTCCGACTACGAAATCCATTGCGATGTGTTCCCACTTCCATTCAGGTATTGGCAACGATTGCAGTAACCCTGCTGGTCTCTGATGTTCTGCTTTAACTTGTTGACATTGTAGGCATTGTGATACAAATTCCGCTATCTCCTTTTTCATTCCTGGCCACCAAAACGTTGCCTTCAAATCTTTGTACATTTTCGTTCCTCCTGGGTGTATCGTGAACTTCGTATTGTGGCCTTCCTCTAACACTTGTCTTTTGACTTCGGGTATGTTCGGAACACATAGTCGATCCCGAAACTTAAGCGCTCCATTTTGTAACGTAAAGTCAGGCTTAGGATTTACTTGCATCTCCTCATAAATTTTCCACAAGTATGGATCTTCCGATTGTCGTATTTTCACAATTTCTATTAACGTCGGTTGAGCAATCATAGTCGTAAGCATCATATTTGTTTCTGGTGCAACGACCTCGATCTCTGCTCTCTCCAATTCAACAATTAAAGGTACTTGCGACGTAACTAGGCATGCTAGATTGACCGTCGACTTCCGGCTTAAAGCATCGGCTACGACATTAGCTTTTCCCGGATGATACTGAATAAGGATGTCATAATC
>BRYF01000025.1:3265000-3270000 GCA_030159135.1 Actinidia polygama | reverse complement strand
AATGAGTTGGGTTGATTTTGGTGAAGTTTGATAAGAAATTAGTAAGATCAGCTACTGTTCATGTCACTAAACGCAGGGAGCATTCGAATGCCCAAGAACAGCGTTTGAACGGTGACCTTAGCTTTCGAACGCCCAAGAACAGCGTTCGAACGGTCACCTTAGCGTTCGAATGCCCAGATGAGCGTTCAAACGCCAAGGCCATTTTAGGCAGAATTGACCTTTTTCCCTTAAGGCTTAGTGAGTTTAACCAAAGTATGTTAGGTAATTAATCAACCTATATAAAGTCCTTAGACCATGTTAAGAGATTTGTAACCTAGTACGAGGAAGCCTAAGGTCAAGTCAATAGTTTTGTTAGTTAAATTATTATCAGTGAACCTAGTATTAATAATTCATTACTTCACTTGTAGGGACACGCAGTCTAGCACCTAGCCAAGGAGATTCAGGTGAGTAACACGATGCCATGGACAAAACATATGTACATTCAAAACGTTTGCGAACCATACTATGTATATCAATTGTTTTCCATGTTTCAATGCATTAAAAATATGTTAAGATATAAATGTCATGTCTTCTAAAGCATGTAAATGTATTATACTATGTATTGAAATCCATGGATATTTGATTGATTGATTGATAGAAAAGCAAAGTATGTTCAGAATATGCAGTATAGTGACACTCGGAGCCCTCTCTGACGGGGCCTAAAGTCAGAGAGTCCTAAGGTAGATGTGAGACGTGAAATAAAATCATCTGCAAGTCGAGATATCTCAGGCCAAAAGAGCCACCCGACCTATATGGTCACTCAGTCAGTCGAGTGTTACAATTTTCAGCTATGATATGCCTATGTGCACCTTTCAGATATGTCATGTATGATTATAGAAGTATGTATAAAATATCTATGTGAGCATCACGTTTATGAAAGTTATATTTCAAGAAAAAATTGTGTTAATGCTCACATGTTTTATGTATACGATGTACAGATGATATGAATTCATCCATGGTATTTTACGTTCATGCATCTGTTGTTATTCACTAAGTTTTAGCTTACGTTTTTAAAAACAAAATTCAGTAGCCAATCAAAAGAACCATAGAAGAAGGCGTCATGTGGATTTAGTCTTGTGGCCTATGGGCCTTATGTTATAAAGAAATGTACGGCCGTAACATGTATAGTTTAATTTGGCCATAAGATGTATGTATATAGTTGAACTTAGGCACATCTCTGTCTATTGGTGTGCACATCACACTTCTCTATTTTTAGATGTTATGACGTTTCCGCAAAAGAAATATTTATATCATTTTAAATGAAAATGCACAGGTGATCAACCAGAAGACAGGTAAGTTGGCCTTGGCGGCCAACCGCCGGCCATCACGTACCCACGATCCGCATAGGCAGGGTTGCGGGGCGTGACAGAGTGGTATCAGAGCACAAGGTTGATACCTTATAGTCAAGTTATGTTTATCAGAGCAATAGGTTAACATCGTACACCGACCTACAAAATGACACTCTAAGATTAAGTCATGGCTATTAGGGCGATAAGTTGACACCGTAAGATCAAGTCATGTGCAGGACGTTATAAGATCGAGTCATACCTAGGTAAGAATCTAGGATCGACTAGGGTATGTCATATGTAGTATACGAGTTACGGTTTACTGAAGTGTATTTTAACTACTGTTATGAGGAATGTCTTAAGCGTTAGACATGTATGTTGTGAGCCACGCTACCATGAAAGGGAAACCATAGAAGGGTAGTAATGCTCGAAAATCTGATTGACGTATTAGGAGAATCCTAGAAGAAATGGTTCAAGTAGTTCGAGATACTCAAGCATATTGCCATTATGATTGTGATGATGTTTCTAGTTTACTAGAGAAATTATTATTTTGATGTCATACTCAGGTACAATAATCTTTGAATTCTAGATGCACAGATGTTCATAAATTTGGAGTTATATCTTGAAGCTTAGAAATTCACGATTCTAATTTGGAGACACAAAATTAAGATTTAGAAAGACAACGGTATCATTGACAAGTCAAGTAAAATAGAATGTGAAGAGAGATATAATCGATTTTGCTTTATGTGAATGATTATGGTCGGTATAAGTTTTATTTTATTGAAGTAATAGGATTTTGTATCTCACTAAGTGTATACGTGTTTCTTTTTGAAAGACGCTTGATGATGTTATGTGGGAGTTCGGATTGATCTTTTTAATGGTTGAACTGTTTCACATGTTACCGTCACCGATTTAAGGATGAGGAATGTATAATTGTACGAGTTAGTTCGAGTCAATTAGGACATTTCACCTCAGGACTTTTCCTTGGGATGTTCTATGTATAGTTGAGTAGTAATTGCGAGATCTATATGAAATACACTAACTTAAAGTAAATTGGAGGACTTTCACCTCATTGTGGTTTGATACAAGGACTTGAATTTATGTAAAGATGAGATCAACCTGGACATTAGAGGACAATTTTTCACGATTGAAATCATTATGTCTTTGAAGTTGTATGACGTAATAGATATCTTTTGATGGCTTGATAATTTTTATACTTGAGAGATGATACAGCTATCATTATGTTGAACGACTAAAAAGATGCGATTGTTGAAGCTATGCCTCCTAGGAAGGAAGGCCGTAAAGGGGCGACAAAGCCCGAAAGCCGAATAGACCGTGTAGAGAGGATCCTAGAAGGACTTGTTCAAGTAGTTCAGGATGCTCTCAACAACACCGCTAATGCACCCGAACATCGAACAATAAATATTGAAGAAGCATTGGACGAAATGACTCAATACTGAGGGAGTATTAAGAAGAGGTTGAGACAAAACCTAAACATAGAACAAAGTTCAAAACGACAGAGTTCCGGATCTTCAAGTGGGAATTCATCAACTCCACAAGAAGACACTGGACACCAAGGGAACACGCCTAATAAAATACCAACTTACCCAAACTGTCAAAAGAAGCATTGGGGCGCATGTCGTAAAGGAAGCACGGCTTGATATAAGTGTGACCAAGAAGGGCACCGAATCAAAGATTGTCCACAGAGGAATAGGGCACAGAGAGTTGGAACATCAGCGTCAACCTCAGTCCCACAACTTACAATTACAAGGAGGGATAATCAACCGCAGCAAGGCCAAGCCTCCGCACCTATGTTAGAGAACACCCCAGCTACTACCTTAAAAATGCCAGGTACACCCCTTAGTAGTAGTCAACCTGTACACGTCTTTATCGACACACGCATTTCTCCACCATCCGTAGGCTTACAATTCATTCATCCCACAAAGGGATTCAGGGTTTATATATATATTCCTAGTTGGAAACAAGTTTCCCAATATATATATTTGATAAATTACTTGATTCCTTAAAGGACAGGCAGATAGAATTTTACATTAATCTAAATTCGAATATTAGACCCATTTCCAAGACTCTGTACCATATATTTTCTTTAGGATAGAAAAGGTTGGAGGTTCGACTCCTAGACTGGTTAGAAGGAAAGGATTCAATAGTATTAGTACTTCACCTTGAGGTATAGACACACGAACATGAATACATCAAATATCAATATGGTTCCTTCGGGGACATCCGATAAAATTGGAACAATATAGAGAAGATTAGCATGGCCTCTACATAAAGGATGAAAAGTACAAATCGAGAAATGACCACTAAATCAATATTGATAGGAGTTGCAAGGCGACAAGAATTCTGAACCAAGAGTAAGGTTATGACCCCATATGCGTGACTGATCACTATCCCTTAGCTATGAATAAAGATTAAGTTACCTTGAAAGATTGATCGAGAGTTAGGGTCGCTATAACGAAGTCCTTAGAGTTAAAGTTGTCCCATTAGTACAAATGTTCATCCAGAATCATGTGTAGAATATGCCAATACACGACATCCTATTACCACGCTTATCATAGAATTAAGTTGAATAATCAAGTTTAGTACTCATTGTCGTTAGTAATGGAAAAAGATAGCGGAGTTGTAGTACGATGTCTATAATGTCAACGATTCAAAGCAGGACATCAAAAGCCAACGGAACCGCTATAATCACTATCGATACCGGAATAGAAGTGGAAACATATCACCATGGATTTTGTAGTAGGATTACCGAACACGCTGAAGGGATAAGTCATTTTGGTAAAAAAATTAAAACCAAGATACATCGGACCGTTCTAAGTTCTTCAACGAATTGAAGTCATTACCTATTGTATTACTTTTCCCCCCAAGTTCTCACACGTTCACGGCGTTTTCATGTCGCAATGCTACGGAAGTATGTTCATAATCCTATGCACGTGATAAATCATTATCCTTTGGAAGTAAGCGAAGATTTAAGCTACGTCGAAAGACCGATCGAGATTGTTGATCGTCGTGACCAAGTTCTTAGGAACAAAGTCATACCTTTAGTACGAGTATTATGGTAGAATCATACGTGGAAGGAATCGACTTGGGAACGAGAAGATGAAATCCGAGATCGATTTCCGTTCCTATTTGAATGAACGTTGTCATGAAATGAGGTACGTTGATTCCACTTCATAATATCAGTATTTATTTTCAATCTCGTTTAACGTTTCATTGATTCCAACTGCCCAAACATCTCGGGGAAGGCCGACTTGTTTTGGGATAGTATAAACCGGATTACCCTGTTATAAGTTGCTCCACTGAGAGGGAAGTAAAGGCAGTCGCAACGGGTTAAACCCTATCAAACGCATTAGCTATCATGAATTAGATATTCGATGAAGCGAAGGCTTTTATCAGAGTGCGCAGCGAAAGCATGATGACGTTAGCCAAGTTTGAGGACAAACTTTTATAAAGGAGGGGAGAATGTAAAACCCCGCATCCGTAAATCCCATTTAATTGCATGAATTACGCCGCGTACGATAATTAGGATAGACTAATTAAAGACAAGAGTCCAAAAAATCAGTTAAAGCTAGCAAGTATTCAAAAATCAAAACTTATGATTTCTGCCCAGTTTCCTTCTTAGCGTTCGAACGCCAGGATGAGCGTTTGAACAAT
>BRYF01000025.1:3212500-3215000 GCA_030159135.1 Actinidia polygama | reverse complement strand
GATTATTGCTGGCTTGCTAGTGATATATGGGTGAGTCGATCTCCTTTGGTCTGCTTCGAGATTGTTGAGTGGCATCTACCAGATCGAGTATGCAGACAGTTTGGGTTCAAACAGGTTATCCCGGCGGCTCCTAATACCTCGCCTGCATTGCATGATATTGACATGAGAAGGAGGGCACGTACTGATTGGACCCAATTCCATCGAGAACACATCGTGTCACGCCCCGCAACCCGGCCTATGCGGATTGAAGGCGCGTGATGGCCGGCGGCTGACCGCCAAGGCCTACGTATCATCAACCTGTGCATATTCATTTAAAATAACGATAAGTTTTTCTCTTGCGCGGAATCATCATAACATGAAAATAATAAGGTATGCGTGTCACCATACATTATACAGAACTGTGCCTATGTAATTCAGTTTACGTACATCCCAAATCGAACTTCAAACTTACATAGACTAAATACATAACATAGGGTCTTGCCCTCACAATACAACATAAGGCCTCTCATGCTTACAAAACTAAGTCTGACTTGTTCAACCTCCTTTCGGCTCCTCGGATTGACTTCCTGAAATTTATTTTTCTAAAATATAAGCTAAAGCTTAGTGAATAACAACGAATGCATGAACGTAAAATACCATGGATCATTTTCATATCATACATAGCATGGCATAGCGTAAGCAATGTGAGCATCGTATACGTTTCTTGAACATTTAACTTTCATAAACATGGCATCACATGCTTTCATAAATATATATAGCATATCATAAAACGTAACAACCCGGTATGACATGATGACCATATAGGTCGGGTGGCTCTTTTGGCCTGAGATATCTCTTTTGTAGATGGCTTTATTTCACGTCCTTCCATCTACCCTTTAGGACTGACTGACTTTGTTTAATTCCCGTCAGTGGGGACCCCGAGTGTCACATGCATATAATTTGAACATACTTGTTTTTTTTATAAACCAAGCATCCATGGGTTTTCATACATAGTATTAACATTGGCATACTTTTGCAAGACATGGCATTTACATTGCAAATACATTTGATGCATTGAAAGCATGAAAAACATTTGTACATACATAATATACTTTGAAAACGTTTTGAAAATACATAATTTTGTTCATAGCATCGTGTTACTCACCTGGATCTCCTTGGCTAGATTATAGACTGCGTGTCCCTACAAGCGAAGTAAGGGATTATTAATACTAGGTTAAAAATCTCTTAACATGGTCTAAGGACTTATATAGGTCAATTAATTATCTAAAATACCTTGGTTAAACTCACTAAGCCTTAGGGAAAAAGTTCAATTCTGCCTAAAAATGGTTTGGGCGTTCGAACGCTCAAAAGTGTTCTTCCAATGGCGTTCGAACGCTTGGCCGTTCGAACTCTCTTCTGGGCGTTCGAACGCTAGACCGTTCGAACGCTGTTCTTGGGCGTTCGAACGCTCCCTGCGTTCAGTGACATAAACAGTGACTGGTTCTTAAATTTTCTACCAAATCACTATCAACTAACTTGAATCTTTCCAATATTTTGAGGGTACAATACACCATTCAAAGACACTATCATACCTTAAAATGGGCCTTTAATTCGAAACCTAACTTAGTAGATCTAAGTTTCAAAATAAACTAAAAACCTAAGTATACATATATGTTCAAATGCATAGTTTATGTGTTTATACCTTTCTCAATGCTTCCTTGAGCTTACAAAATGGCTTCCTAGTTTGAGTTGAGCTCCCCCCCAAGCTCCAATCTCTCTCTCTTCTTCTTCTTCTTTCTTCTATTTTCTCTCCCTCTCTCTTGACCGTGTGTGTGTGTCTTGTGAGAGTGAAGAGTGAAGAGTAAGTGTGTATATATCAGCTGAGACACATGGGATTTTATCCCATGTGACTCCCCCATTCTAACTTTGGTGTTCCTTTTTTATTTTCCCGTTTTCACTGTGGGCGTTCGAACGCTCCTTTTTGGCGTTCGAACGCTAAGAAGGATTTGGCTTGGCAGGGTTCGAACGCTCTTGCTTACAGTTCGAAACATGCGAGACTTGAAAATTGGCTTTTTGGCCTTACCGTTCGAACGCTCCAAATGTGCTGTCAATGGGCGTTCGAACGCCTAGGCAAAATGCTCGACCGTTCGAACGCTCATCCTGGCGTTCGAACGCTAAGAAGGATCCTGGGTAAAATTTATAAGTTTAGGGCTTTTGAATATTGGCTAATCTAAATTGGTTCATTTAGACCCTTAAACTTATATTACTCCCTTTAATTATTATACACATCATAATATACGTAATTAATGGGATTTACAGATGCGGGGTGTTACACATCGACCGATGGCATCATAGGCGTGACTATCTTGTATTTGGGGTCATTAATATTGTAGCCATGCCTTATGACGATCCGTATATGGTATGGTACCGACATATCACACGGACACTGGTGGGGAATCCAGCTCATCCGTCGACTATTGGATACGTTGAGATTGGCTCCAAGGTTGAGATTGCGGTTAGT
>BRYF01000025.1:3187500-3192500 GCA_030159135.1 Actinidia polygama | reverse complement strand
GTCTAGCCAAAACTATGCTCAACCCTATTATTAACTGGAAGGTCTGCTAAACTCTAAAACCATCTCATCTGTCTGTCTAGAACTAGGCTCAACCCTACTATTATCTACAAGGTCTGCCAACTTCAAGTACTTTGATGACTCTTCATCCTTAGTGGTACTCCCACTGTTCTGTTTGTTATCCTTGTCTTTGTACAATACCCTTTCATCAAACACAATATCTCTACTCCTTATAATATTCATGTTCTTGTCATCCCAAAGGTGCTAACGAACTCATCAATGTCGTACCTGATGAATGTGCACTTATGTGACTTAGCATCTAGCTTGTCCTTAACATGGTCACTAATATGGACATAAGACACGCAACCAAAAACCCTTAAATTAGAGAGTTTGTTTACCACTCCAAACCTCTTCTAGTATCCCAAAGGTTAACAAAATTGATGGCCCATCATTCATCAAGTAATTTATTGTATGTACTGCATCTGCCCAAAAACACTTTGGTAACCCTGCATGTAACTGCATGCTCCTAGCAAGCTCAATCAAGGTCTTGTTCATCCTTTCTGCAATACCATTGTGATGAAGTGTACCTGGAGGTGTCCTATCTAAATGAATCCCATTCAGAGCATAGAACTTCTTGAACTCCCCCAGCTCATACTGTCCACCGTTGTCTGATCTCAAACACTTCACTTTCAAATTTGTCTCATTCTCAACCATGGCTTCCCACTTCTTGAAAATCTCAAATACTTCAGACTTGTGTTTCATGAAGTAAACCCATACCTTCCTCAAATGGTCATCGATAAAGGTAACAAAGTGCGTCGACCCACCAAGAGAAGACACAGTAGCTGGACCCCAAACATTTGTGGACCCCAAACATTTGTGTGGACACGCTCTAGCTTCCAAGCCTTGAGAGGCTTGCCACATTTCTGGAATCTAACTCTCTTCTGTTTCCCTAAAATATCATTCTCGCACATGTCAATATCCACTGACTCGATACCTGGAAGCTTCACTCGTAATTGCAGAATCTTCATTCCCTTTTCACTTATGTGCCCCAACCTAATTTGCCACAAATTTGAACCCACCTTGCCATTTGCAACTACGAGTGTCACTCGCATGTGAAGTCAAGTAAGGAGTACTTTTTTCTTACCATGAGGAACCACCATGGTACCATTAAAAACTTTCCATGTATCTCCTGTAAATGTCCAATCATAACCTGCTGATCCAAGCTGCCTAACTGAAACTAGATTCCTCAACAATTTAGAAACATGTCTGACATCTTTCAAACACCACTTGAATCCATGTCTTGAATCCATGTCTCAATCTACACATCACCTCTTCCCACAATACTACAAGGCTCATCATCACCCAAGTATACTTTTCCAAAGTCTCCTGCTACATAGTTCTGCAGAACTTCCATGTTAGAGTCGCGTAGAATGAGGCACCCGAATCAATCACCCATGAATCGGTGTTACTATCCATAGCAAGGATAAGTGCATCCTGCACAATATGAGCCTCTTACTCATTCTTATCCTTCTTTGATGCTTTGCAGGTTGTAGTCATGTGGCCCATCTTGTTGGAATTGTATGCCCACATGTCCAAATATTTAATTATTATTTAGAATGAGAATTCCTTTTATCATATATTGAATGTTGTTCTTATATATCATGAGATGATACGTCCCTAAGTTATCTAGAGATACGATAAATATGTGAAAATGATATTTACACACGAGAGATATTAATCGTTAATCCTAGTAATTTTATTTAGTTCATAGTCGGTGATGAGTTTAAACGTCTCATCTACGAAGACTATAATACTATTAAACTCTATATGATAGGATGGTTTATCTCAACCATTAAAGTAGGTGACTCTAGGTTAAAATATTGGTGGATTATGGAATGCACTGAACTGGATCGTCATAAGAAAGTAATTCATACAAAACTATCATTTAATGATGAAATCTTACATACGCTATTTGTAATTGACTCTTAATCCTGAGAGAATGGTGAACTTAAGTTATTGACATTGTTCACTTTGATTTACCAATGAGTGAAGCTAATTGACGTCAACACCTCGGTATCTTGAGTAGTCACTGTTAGGTCTGTGGAAACACTTAATTCTCAAAATAGAATCTCACTTAATTTAGTCATTGAAATCCGGATTTGGGTTTTTCGGTAAATTGTTTATCGAAATGAAAACTTATTATTTTGATGACTAAATGAGAAATGAATTATGAATCATAAGGGTTAAAAATAATTAGAATTTGGTAGACAGTTAATTAATCCAAACCTAATTATTAGTACCCGGGAGGAGGAATTTTGATTACAGTAATAAAATAGCGATAAAGAGTATTTTAATCATTTAGTTTTGGAGTGCAATCCAAATTATTTAATAAAATTAATTTGGATTAATTAAATTACTAAATTAAGTTATGACATAACTAGAACTCCTAAGATCTCTATCCTTGGCCTAGTTGGAGACCTAGCATATATATATGATATGTGGGCTGTCAATTCTTTAGATTAATTCTCTCTATATTTTTTTTTTGAAATATGAGAACTTACACTCTAAAAGGATTGGTTATGGTTAAGGTTAAGGGAAAAATGAGAGAATATCAAAGAGTTTAGGAAACTAGAAAAACGAAGTCCTAAAGCGTTTAGGACTAGGTTTTGTAAAAGACAGGTTGCTGGAATGTAGAGGCAGCCGCGGCAAGTCACAACAGCGGAAAGCCGCAGCCGCGGAAAGAGGCAGCAGCAACCCATGGTCGCGGCAACAGCAAGGCAGCAACAAACATGGGCACGGAAAGCCACTGTAGGCAGCAGCCACGCAGAGAGGACAACAGTCGTTCCAGGCAGCCACCAACGCTACCCAGCAGCAACAGGAAACCACCAAACCGTAACAGGCAGCAGCTTCCCTGCAACCCATTGAGGCTGCAACGATTCGGGGTTCAATCCTTAATCAATCCTCGTGTTTTTTTAAGGTATCTCGAACTCCTTCTCGATCAATGTTATACGGTTTACATGACTTAAGGTCTAAAAAAAAAAAAAAAAATTATGCTTCTGCTACGGGATACGATCCCCTTTACATCTAACCACAATTCCAGCATTCACCTTTAATAGGTTGCACAAACAGACTGCGATTTTCCCTTCCGAGATTTTGACCAGTTCTTATTCTGATTATGACCACCCTTTTTCTGACTTCTGCCTCTATGGTAAAGATTGGGTCCTAAACCTGAACTCCCTGAACCTCCAGTTCCAACTGTTTTCCTTCTGACTTCCTTAGTTAAAATCAAACTCACAATCTCACTCAGTTTTGATTTTTCCTTCCCAGCCGAGTTACGTACCGCAGTAACAGTACCTTGCCACCTCTCTAGCAACTAGATAGAATTAACAAGGCTTGAACCTCATTATCAAACGTAATACCAACAAAGATAAGTTGATCTACTATTGTATTAAATTCACTGAGATGCGACAAAAACGAATATCCTTCTACCATCTTAAGATTGAAAAGCTTTTTCATAAGATGTACCTTATTCGCAGCGGACAGTTGTTTGTACATTTTCGCGAGTGCTTCAATATGTTGTGGGCCACTATTTTCATGAGTGACAACCAAATCTATCCGATTGCCTTCCTATCAAGAACATCCCAATCTGCATCAGACTTATCATTTTTCTTACCCTTCTCTTTACCCATCAACGGCCGGTAAAGATCTTTCTGATACAGATAGCCCTCTATCTATGGCTTCTAGAAGGCGAAATCTGAACCATCGAATTTCCCAATTTTCAATTTTCCTTCTTCTGAACCAATACCTCCTATTGAAACCCTCGAATGCTCAAACAAACTCGAACTCTAAATATGTCGAACACCCTTAGCGCAACCTGCGGGTTTGATACCAGTTGTTGGAAATCAAACACACATTTGATCCCTAAACCTTACGGATCTTCAAAACTACGAATCACATAAATTGAAAAACAAACGAAAATAGATACAAGAAACAAAAACACATAAATATGCGAGGTTTGGCAAATCGTGTCTAAGTACTCACAAGGAGTCACAACCAAATCACTATATTAAAGAATTTTCTCTCTAAAAAAAACTCACAAAGCTCTGCTAAAACCCTTAAAACACATACAATATTCTATTTAAATGGTTAAAACTAACATACCAAAAACGCCCCTGCAGAAACACTAAAGTTTGTCAACATTCTCAACAAGTCATTGCCTTATCTAATCCCGAAGAAAATGCTGCTCAAACAGATGCAGATGCTGAAGCACAAGGAAAGAGGAAGATTATTCCTGAAGATCCAAAAGTAAGAAAGAAACTATCTTTTCCAGAAGAACATCTTGGCGCTAATCCTTCTGAAACTTCTTCACCTGTTACTGGTTTAGAATAATATAGTTAAGCTGAAGCGTACTTCTCTTTTGCTAAATATGTATATATATAACGTAATCATCCCGACTGAAGACGACTTCTCTTTTGCTAAGTATGTAAATATGTAACATAATCACATAGGCATTTAACTTCAAACAACTGTTAGGGTCGATACTTACTGTTAAAAGTTGTTCCTCCTATGTTCAGTACCCCTTGAGTTT
This sequence comes from Actinidia polygama, assembly GCA_030159135.1. Lineage (NCBI taxonomy): Eukaryota > Viridiplantae > Streptophyta > Magnoliopsida > Ericales > Actinidiaceae > Actinidia > Actinidia polygama. The sequence goes on along the minus strand of BRYF01000025.1, from coordinate 3,187,915 downwards.
CACACCTACCTTGAAATGTCACTGTATATGCATCTTAAGTCAATCACATTGCTTTACACTATTTATAGTCCACTGCAATATATTCCTCCAATATGGATAAAAGTGAATCCATTAATAGTGTATAAATATTTGGGTGGCTGTATATTTTCACTCTCCATTGCTATCTTAAGGTTGTGTTCAGAATAAGAATTTGGTGTGAGAAAAAAATAAAAATAATTAAAAGGCAGAGGATATAATAGTTCCGACCGATTGAAACTTTTTTATTTCTATTTTATTTCTCCTCGACAAAATTTCAATCCAAACACAACCTAAAAAGTTTTTCACCTTTTATATTTTTTTTAAAAAATATATGAATGGAAAAATTAAATTATTCTACTAGGCCTAAATCACGGGCCTTGACCGGGGCCTCCAACTA
>BRYF01000025.1:3055000-3057500 GCA_030159135.1 Actinidia polygama | reverse complement strand
GTCATCAATTCCCTTCAAGGCCATTCACTCTTTTATTTCTAATACATAGCAAGAAACACAGAGAGCACACACTAATCTGAGATAACTTTCCTTTCAGCTTTCTATTTTTCCCAAAGAGAGATCATAAACACTATGAGTTTGCCAGGCTGATTAGTGCGGTGCTAACACTATCTGAAGTTTGTTGTTTTATCTTGAGAGGCTTCGTCCATTGACTCAACGCCTTGATAAGAGAGGAATTGGCCTTAAGGAGATCATGTGAAAGAATTGAGGTATACCTCAAATAACGTAGTAACCTCTCCAAGAAGCGCACTTGATTTGATTTTGGTGATGCATTATGTCTTGGGAAAACAACTTGGAGTCAAGATTTGGATGACAGTTAAATAGTTATTTGATTCACTTAATTTTTCTTGGGGGCTTATGAATGTTGTTTCTCTTGGTGGTAAGTATCATTTTACATTAGTTAGTTAGTCTTTGCTGCTATTGGTTCTCTCTCTTTGGTTTTGATTTTGAAAAATTGCATTCGCTTTTGAAGTTTTTGGATATGGATTGTTTGAAGACTAACTTGGGTTTCAAATTTGAGTTCAAATATTTGGTTTGGATAGTTAGCACTAAAGATTTGGTCTTTGGGATTAGGTTAAATTGCTTGGACTTCATCCGTTGGGTTTTCTTTTGAGCACCTTTGGGTGCAATTTGGGATGACCCTTGAAGATAGTTTTGATAATTTTGCATCTTGGATCATCCGTTTGTTTTGGTACTCAGTTTTTGGAATTTAGTTTGATAACAAAACTTGAAATTGGGAGTTAGCGCGAGTTGTTTGTATGGTTATGGAGTTTATTCAAAACTTTATAAATTTGTCTCTTTTGTCTAGTGTTTTGATATTTTTAAAAATTTGGTAAGAGTTTGGATGATATGTAGTTTGTTTGGTTTATTTTGTGAGAGCTTGTATTGCTTTCCTTGGAGTTTGGTTTGGCTCTCTAGACTCTATCTATTAGGTTCAAGCTTGGTTAGAGTTTTGTTTGGTTAGTTTTGCTCGATATGTCTCGACACCCATTTGATTTGACAGATTTGTTAGCATGTTTACTTTGTGATATGCACTTTGATTCAATTCGTTCTGAGTATTTGTTTGGCCAAGTTTTTCATTTGTTCTTTGGATTGTTCACGAGGCATTTGAGAATTTGTTTTAAAACTTGGATTAGTTTGAAGGCAGTTTTGAAGACGAGTTAAAGGTTTAGGCCTATTTGGTTTTGTTTTGGTTTTGCTCGCGTTTGGGTCAAAAATTAATATATTGCAGAGATTTGTGAAGTTTGGCTCGATTTATGTAAGGATAGGTCGACCGATCGATCGTTAGTTGGGGCATTCTGATTAAGACCGACAGACCATGTCGATCAGTTGTCGATCAGTTCGGGTTATCAAGTTTTAATTGACTTTTACTAATTCCATTTGTTTTGGACTTTCTAAAATCGGTTTTGGCAGATTCCTTGTTAGTTTTGGAACTTAGTTTGGAAATAAACTCTTTTTTGTATTGGTTTGCTTTAGAAAAGATTCTTTGGCGAGAAGACTCTCTATTTTTGTGGACTTCTTAGTTCGTTTTAGAACCCACTTGAGGGACTTGGGAGACCTTTTGGTCTTTGAAAGAACTTTGTAGTTTCTTTGGTGCCTCCTTAGGGGGACTTGGTTAGATCTTTGATTCTTTTGTTCGAGAAAGGATTTTTGGTGTGATTCTAGTTAGGTTTGGACGAGAATTTGTATTTTGGATTTTGTGAGGTTTTGAGAGAACTTATTTTTTTTAGAAATTTTTTCTTTTGTAGCTCTTTAGAGCATTCGTTTGATTCATTAGTGAAAGTAACTGCCTATGAATATAGGCACATCGATGAATCACGCAAAACTTAGTCTCTTTCGTTTTTGTTTTGGTGCTCTCTTTCATTTGTTTGTTTTTGGATTGCAATTTTGTTTTACTTTTTTTTCACCAAATTCGTAGCCATCTTTACATTATATTTTGTCATATAGTTTTCAAGTTACATAAGACAAGACCATAAATCATTTTTTTAAGAAACATGGTGTACATGATCAACTTCAAAATAAATATACTTGCTCGTTTTTGCAACATCGCGAGGCATAAGAATTGAAAATCTATTCAGCGCTTACTTTTTGTTCTTTTTTTTTTGTATTCTTACTTTGATATTTGAACCCTTGGACTATTGAAGAAACATTTTTATAAAGCCATATTTGTTTTGGAGATTGAATTTGACGAATTAGAAATCTAGTCGGATTTAAGGCTGAATAACAAATTCAGTCAGACTAAATTAGATTATCAATTATGTGAAATCTCAATATGCACTTGTTTATTTTACAATGAATATGGGTGTTGGATTAAATATTTTTTTTATGTTTTTCATGATTGTTCTCACATCATAATGTTTAACTGCATAAATAAAAGTCAAGTACTCTATAAATAAATTAAAAAAATACAATTCTTAACTAGACATCCATATCATTAACT
>BRYF01000025.1:3040000-3042500 GCA_030159135.1 Actinidia polygama | reverse complement strand
ATTTTATTGGATAATTCATGTTGAGTATAAGCTCATTTTTCATCCCTACTTTCTCATTCTTAGTGATACCAGCACATGATTCTGTTATTCGATGGATAGTTGCGAAGATAACAGTTACAGATGATTTTTTTGACATAAAAGGTTCTCTGAAGTAGTTGCAACAATTTACTGAGGCTGTTCATAGGTACACTTCTATTTAGGGAAAATCTCAATATCCCTTCTAATTAAACTTCTGACCATATGTCTAATAGGGATTTGTCCTTTAAAAAACATCAATAGACATCTAACTTTTTTCAAGATTTGTCAATTCAACCCTCAGACGTCAACACCGATCAAATTAATAATCGAACTAGCCTACTTGGATGCTGATATGGCAAACCCTCAACATTTTGGAGAGAAAACCCACCTAAGTTTGCCAAAACAAATTCTACCTCTCCTTTTATAAGCTCTCCACCGCTTTTTCTTCTTTTTCTGCAAAACAAGGTACTAATCAAAAAATAGAAGGGATTGGACACCTGCAAACTGTCATAAGGAGTAGGGAAAGCGCAATATATGTCAATGGAGGATGAGACTCAAAACACAACAAAAAAATGGTGAAAACATACCATTTCAAAGAGGAACATCGTTCTTGTTTCTCAAACGCCAAGCTATTGTCGATTTACTAACTAATTTGCTGTGAAATCCTTGACCTTTGCTGATTTGAAACCCTAATCTCACTAGTTTATTCGTGCTTAGAGAGCCCTAATCCTAATTGGAAACCTTAATTCTTTCTGTGTCAATTGATTTTAATTTGATGACCTTTTTATAGTTCCATCCTTCTCATGCCGCTTGCGTCGGTTATCGATTTGAGGAATCTTGAAAAAGGGTCAGGTGCTTCATTGAAGTTTTTAAAAGGTCAGTTATTTATGACACATTTGATGAAAAGTTTAAGGGGGATTTGAAATTTTCCCTTCTATTTATATGTAGAGAAAACAAAATTTTATTTTAAATCTTGATTATAATATTCTTGTTCCATCAACTGATCCCTTCCTCCTCACCCATTTTTGATAAACAGATGGGATGGAAAAGGTTTCAGGGGGCATGGTAGAGATATCTTTGATGATCTCGTGATTGATGTTGGAGAGAGATACCTCCAACAACAAGAAGGAAGTTACATAACAGAATATTGTAAGGTTTTCCTATATATTTGTTAATTTAAGTTTTTTTGTTTTCTACTTAATTGTTTATAGAAGATGAAATGACATTCGAAAAACCTTGTTTATGTACGGAAAACTTTTGAATCTTGGCTTTTGGGAAGGTACATGGATCCATACCGGATGGATATATACCCACCATGTACGAATCCATTGAGGATAGCATGACATACATGGCTGTCCATCCCATAGGGGTCGTTTGGCTGGCAGATATGTTATGGGGATAAGTTTTAGAGGGGGAATAAATTTTAGAGGGGATAACTTTTGTAGGGGGATAACTTTTAATTTTGTTTGGATAAAATTTAGAATGGGTAGATAAGGGTGGGGGATAAGAAAGAAAATACATATAGAGAAACAAAATATAAAATATCTAGATATGAAAAATATATATTTTATTTATATATATATATAAAAATAAAAATATACATTTTATTTCTCTCTATATATATTTTTCCTTATCCTCCACCCCCTTATCCCCCCGGATAACTTTTAGTTAGGGTCTAAGCCACGCAAAAATTATCCGCCTTTATCCACCTGCTGGTCTAAAAATTATCCAGGGGAAAAAAGTTATCCGTCAGCCAAACATCCGGGAGAAAAAGTTATCCGGGGGGGGGGGGGAGGGGGAAATTATCCCCCCTCCATATCCCTCAGCCAAACAAACACTTAGTTCTTCCAGCTTCATGTTTCTTGAACACAAAATTGTTAAAAATTTGTGTGAATGAAAATTAAAGTGGGGCTGGAAATATCAGTTCAATATAGAGATGTTAAGAAGTCCAAAGGGCAGTTGTTATACCACTAATGACAGCAGTTTTTAAGCCTTAATAGCCATTAGTAGCAGCCCTAATGGATGGGTTATAGAGCCATAAACAGCCCCTAATAAGGGACGTTTATGGCTGAGAGTTTTTAATATGAAGGTTCATCTATTTTCACTATAAAAAGTTAATTTGTTTAGCTTGAAAAAACACAACAAAACACACCAACACAACAAAAGCAAGAAATATTTGAGTTCTTTGAGAGAGAGAAACATATAAAGTTTAGTTCGCCAAGGCTGCTTCGGAGGTGTTCCGAAGTTAGTGGTTCTAGCCGTTTTATCCTGGGAGGAAGACGTCAACAACAACCTATAACACCCTCGGTAGACAAGCGAATCTTTCTTAAGGAGATTGCGATAGCAGAACTCGATATAATACTGTTTGTATCTCTTACTTCAGTTATTGTAATTTCAATTCTGTAATTTTATATTTTTGTGTAAAATTTCATATTATTGTTTACAAATGAAATTATTCTTTGGAATTCTTATGTGTCGTATC
>BRYF01000025.1:2930000-2937500 GCA_030159135.1 Actinidia polygama | reverse complement strand
AAATATAATAATTAATCCGGACTTATATTCAAAAAAAAGTAAATTATATCACTAAAAAAAGTCCTTGAACCAAAAAAATATAAAAAAGAGGTTAAAAAAAAGACAAATGATAATTTATCCGGACTTATAATTTAATTTTGAGTAACACGAGTCCAGATAAATTATTATTTGTCTTTTTTTTAACCTCTTTTTTATATTTTTTTGGTTCAAGGACTTTTTTTAGTGATATAATTTACTTTTTTTTGAATATAAGTCCGGATTAATTATTATATTTAGGGTAGAGCCAAAAAGAATTACAAATGATATAAATTATATATTCGGACTTATGTAATAACTTAATACAAATGATATATGTTTAATTGAAAAAGTAAAAATCTAAGGGGTCTGTTTTGTTAGTAGGTAAAACTTTGGGGACTATATTATAATATCTGCGTTATAAAAAAAAAATTCAATCATCGTTGCCCAGAAGATTCGAACTCTGGCTGGGAACACACATCAACATTTCCTTAACCACTCGGCCAAGGATAGCTTTTGTTGATTATTTTCCTTTTATAAATATTTATTAATACATAAATCAAAAAAACGCTATTCCAAATGGCGTTTTTATAAAAACGCTATTTGAAATGGCGTTTTTATAAAAACGCTTTTTGAAATGGCGTTTTTACGCCTGTTCAAATATACGGTATTTATACTAAATGAAAACGCTTTTTGAAAAAGCGTTTTCTTAAAAACGCTATTTCAAATAGCGTTTTACATGGGTTGGAGAAATAAGTTAAAACAGACCCCATTTGAGGAATAAAGTTAAAAAAAAATACGTGTCAGGGAAATTAGCCTCAGATCGTCACTATAAGGATCTTGGAAGCCCAAGTGGCAAAAATGCAACAGGTCCTAGTGGCCAACAAACTAATAAAGCCAGTCGTCAGGGATGGTGAAAGACCCCAAATTTTATTTTCCTCCTTTTCTTCATTCTTCTTTTATTTATTTTATATTATATTATATTATTTATTATTGTTAATATTATTTTTAACTATTATTATTATTTCTTCTCGAAATAATTAGGCATATGTTAATGGCTTAGATCCCTTTAGACAATTAGTCCATCAATCTTTTACTAAATTTTATAAGTCCATGAACCATAAGTTTTATGAGTTAAGGTCCTCTAATTTAATAGGAGGTCAAATTATGGACACTTTACCCTTGACTTTTGAAATAAAATATAAAACAATCATTATTTGTTGCTTTGAAAAGTAAAATTATTTTTAAAAAAAATTATTTTCCCCCACCAAATTTGTCGCCACCACCGCTACTGCCACTATCCAAAATAGTAAAATTTAACTGTTTGTTGTTTTGAACAATAAAATTATTTTTTGAACTTTTTTTTACTGTTTTCCTCCACCACCACGGCCATAGCTACCACCGCCACTTCCGCCACTACCCAGAACAATGAAATTGTACTATTTATTTTTTTGAATAGTAAAATTATTTTCTTAGATTATGTTTACTTTTTTCCACTACTACCAATGCCGCCGCCTAGAAAAGTAAAATTGTACTGTTTATTGTTTTAAATAATTAAATTATTTTTTAATTTTTTTAACTATTATCCACCACCACCACCGTCACTACCATAGCAGTCGCCTCCGCCCAGAATAGTAAAATTGTACTCTTTTCTCTTTTAAATTGTAAAATTATTTTTTACTCTTTCCCACCACCGCCGCCGCCACCATTGCCACAATCAAAAGCCCCCTGTTTTTTGTGTATGCGCGCGCAATAGCCATCCAATTGAGGAATCCATTTACTACCTCCTTCCCATTATGTTGGTCCTTTTTATAATTTTAGATGTTCCAACAATTTTATCTAAGTTCAAAAATCAAATTATAAAGTTTTTATGTTTCCCAAACTTTCCATTTTAAATATCTACAAATATATTTGAAAGTTGAAAATACAAGGACGATAATAGAAATAATGCCAGAGTTTGAATTCTAATGCATTATTTTCTTTGTTTATTTTTGAGCTTTTAAATTATAAATTAGTGACGTACTATACGAAGAGCTGAATGGTTCACATTTTTAGTATACTTCCTTGTGCACTTTTCAAAGGTTATTAATGTCTTCACATATTTTTTTCAACCTCGTGTCTGGGTTAATTGTATAAATTCTAGCTAAGAAAATCATTAGTAGAGACTACAAATTGAAAAACTAAAATCAGAAACAACTTGGAGAGTTTCTTTAGGATTTCAGAGATGGTTAATCTCTTTCAAACATTTTGCTTTCTGTTAGTGGTCATGTACACATTAGGTATATTTATTCATATATTATATAGTAAGATAGTTGACAAAGCTAATATCTAAGTAAAACAAAGACTGATGGTTGTATGTTATACAATACTATTTGCACGTGTCATCTCTCAAAATATTTGCTATGTTTTTGAGTAAAAGAATTAATTTCCAAAGAAAATAAAAGGCATCATAGATGAGAGAAACTATATTTCACATTTTATGGTGAATTATATATATAGGCATAATTAATATGGTATTTCAGGTCCAGCTACAAAACGCATCCTTATTTGAGATGTATGGTGCATACCTCACTTTATTACCATTGGATTTCTAAAACGTAATGTTGACAATTGAATATTAATTTATACTAGTTCAACCGGTAAACCGTACAAGTTACGAATTTATGTAGTCAAATGCTATAAAAAAATGTGATATTTTTTCTGATATCTTATGACTTTTATGATATGTCAAAATGTAATTTTTTTATTAAGTTATGCATTTATGTGGTCAAAATTTATGAATGATTGTGGTGATATCTTATGATGACTTATATGATATTTCAAGATCAGTTTTTTTTATTGAGTTGTAAATTTTTGTGGTCAAACTTTATGACTTATTGTTGTCCTTTTATGATAAGCTAGGGTGACTTTTATGATATGTCAATGTAGCTTTTTTTTATTAAGTTATGAATTTATGTGGTCAAATTTTATGAATCATTATAGTATTTTTTATGATTTGTTATGGTGACTTTGTGAGACGTCAACGTCATTTTTTCCAGTTATGAATTTATGTAGTCAAATTTTATAAATGAGTGGTATTTTTTTAGTTATGAAATTATGTGGTCAAATTTTATAAATAATTGTGGCATCTGTCATGACTTGTTATAGTAACTTTTATGATATGTCGACTTCAGTATTCTTATTGGGTTAAGAATTTATATGGCCAAATTTTATAAATGATTATGCTATCTTTTATGATATCTTATAGTGACTTTTATAATATGTCAAGGTAAGTACGGTCTACATATTAATTAATATGGTGTCAGGAAATTTCAGACTACTTAATTAGCGTGGGATCTAAGGTAGAACCCAACAATGATACTATGAATTACTGTGGTAATAATATGAATTATTGTAGCTACTTTTATGAGAAATTGTGGTTAACCACAATAAAATTGTTAGGAAACAGGCCGTTAAGATTTCGCATGTTATGAATTTAGATGGTAACTTTTGTGAAATTTTGTGGTGTTTCTCTGGAGCCATTCTCCTTTGTTATGAGTTTTTTTGGTTTTGATTATGAAATAATCTCAAAATTTATGAAAAATAGAATTTACATGTAAGGTGATCGGTTCTATCAGTCAAAAAAAAGTGAGGTGGTGCAATTTTAATCACTCAATAAATGTAAATCATATATTTCTTAATAAGTGTGTATTATAACATTTTTCTGGTAGTCCACATATCCTCTCAACATTCAAGCAATAGAGGTGTACATGCAGCCCATTTAGATAGTTTTAGACAATTAAAAAATATTGTCAAAACCATGCATCTCTCCATTTTTTTTTTCTACTACTGAGTTTGTATAGAGACCATCTTTTACGATTCTTGACAAGGTTTATCTATAAATGTTGTATTTAAGCTTATAGCACCTCGTGATTTTCTTATCCATAATATTTTTGAACCACGTTTTATGTATGGGTTATCTCCATGCATGCAGATTCCCGTTTTGGTTCCCCCATTAGAGTGTAACATAATAAAAAATGTCTATATCATTTATTTCTTCTTCTTATTTTTTTAAAAGTTATAAGAGTTTATATGATTCCTTACTTGTTGACCTCATTTTTTGCGGGGTATGAGTTTATGAGATGAGAGAAAACAAAATCGAGGATAGACACCTGTGGTGGTTCTGTGGCGGGGCAAAGCTGTAGCAGTCAGTCACCAGTCGGAGGTGTGCCTAGATGCACCACAGAAATAGTGAGAAAGGCCACCGGAGTTGTTTTCGGGAAATGACTCTCCAACGGTTAAATTAGATGATTGAAAAATATGTAGAGAGAGAGTGTGTATGTTTCACCAGAGTGAATTTGCATACCTCTTTAGAGAAGGCTGACTTTATATGGCATAACTTGGCGCATGCCGTGACGCGCTAGCTGTCTCGTAATTGGATAGACTGTGCCCGGGGCATGCTCGTACGCGTCGATCGTTGTGTTAGTAAGTAGGCGGCTGACCCAACTATGCTCCTTAGGCCTGGATGGTAGTCTGTCATCGAACAACGTCTCCATCTAGTCGTGGGGCTGTCAGAAGAAACTTCGTCGCGCAAGTTAGCTTCTGTTCTCTAACACGCTTTGGGATTGCCGCTGACCGTTTTCCCTCACCCAAACTACAATGCGGTTACTCCACCGAGCTTAATAGATAGTGAGAGCTCGGGAGCATTAGCGGCCCTAGCTCGGACGTTGTCTGTGTTTCGATGGATTCTGACCGAGCTCCGACGCAAGGCCACAGAGCTTGCTTCGTAGTGGTGGCTCTGTGACGGCACCTGCCCTATCAATGCCAGAATCCATAGTCGTATAATTATCCACTTACAATTTTTTCTCACTTCGCATGAGCTTGGTCAATGCTTGCCGAGGTGATGTGAATTTGACGTGTTCCTCTTCCGAGCTAGGAGCTCGTCGGGCACACCGGTCATTAGGCTATCAGAAGAAACTTCACCGCGCAAGTTAGCTTATGTTCTCTAATACGCTTTGGGATTGCCGCTGTCCATTTTCCCTCACCTAACTATAATGCGATTACTCCACCGAGCTTAATAGATAGTGAGAGCTCGGGAGCGTTAGCGGCCCTAGCTCGGACGATGTCTGTGTTTCGATGGATTCTGATTGAGCTTCGACGCAAGGCCACAAAGCTTGCTTCGTAGTGGTGGCTCTGTGACAGCACCTGCCTTAGCAAGGCCAAAATCCATAGTCGTATAATTATCTACTTACAATTTTTCCTCACTTCGCATGAGCTTGGTCAATGTTTGCCGAGGTGATGTGAATTGGACGTGTTCCTCTTCCGAGCTAAGAGCTCATCGGGCACAGCGGTGCCCACTACCTGTTTTCCTCTTGTCTAGGTCTATTATTTTACTATACTGTTTGGATCACGTGCCTGGGTCTGATTAGTCCGTGCGCTTGATTGATGCATTGGCACCGAGGTCTTCACTTGCTGTGATGACCCGCCTGGGCCGTTAATTAGTCATCAATCCTTTATACACAAATCAGAGCACTAAAAGTCTTAAATATTCAATATTTATTTATACAATGTTTCCAAACATAATTAATACAAATGATCATTAAATTTCAAGTCCTTCACTTGACCCATCTCGTACTACCCAGACTCCCTCGTTTGCCTAAAAAATTAATTAAGCAGGGAAGTATACAATACAATTGGAATATGCTCAATGAATCAATAATTCATCAAAGACCTCATACCCGGTCTTTCCTGGTATGCGACTGATGGCCGGTCTCGCCCACCTCACCTAGCCTTTCTGGCTTTATCCGGTGGCAGAGTTATTTGCAGGCTCACCAAGTTCATACCATTCAATATCATGGCACTTTAGCCAACACACATCATGATTTCAATAATGTCATGAATTTCAATAAATCACATGGATTTCAATAAATAGCACACTTGCTAATGGAGTACAAAATTAGATAATTTAAAAAACAACTTTGAAGTTTTAGAAAGCATATTGTATACTTCCTGCTTATCTCAAATTGAAATTGACACCCCTAGATGTGAAGATCTGGATCCCATGATCATCATACTAAAATTTTACCTCGATTAGACATCATCTCACCGTTGATTTTAATGTCTGATCTCACATGATTATAATGGATCACACCATATAATTTCATCAAATCTCCTATCCTTTCTTTCTTTCTGTTTCTTTCTATCCGTACTTTTCTTTCTCTCTTTCTTTTATAGACTTTGATTTAAAATGAAAACAAAATAAGAAAAGGAAGAGGTGGCCATGGGTGAGTCACCCATGGCGTGTTGAATTAATATGTAAAATCACACTTTAACCAATTTATAAATAATTACATTATCTAAATGTAGTCTTTAATTTATCTCAAAAGTTATTAATCTTTCAATTTAACCCCAATAATTTCTATTTCTGTAATAAAGTAAAAATAATTAAGGGTCGGGGTATTACAGCCCTAGGGCTCGTTTGGTGAGGATGTGCAACCGTGTGGCTACCACGTGCTTTCGTATCACTGGTTCCGGAGGTAGTTGTCTGCACGTGAACTCACTTGCCCGCTAAGACACATTTTGGTTCCCTTCCAGCCTCTTCACCTTTCCTATTAATTGACATCTGTTTACCTTCCTTCTTAATTGGAGGGGTCTATTTGCTTTCCTCCTTAATTGCAGTTTGTTTATCTCCACTTTGCCACTATTTAATCACCGGTCCTTTGTTGCTTGTCCCTCACATCCGCTGGTCTTTTTTTTCAAATCCTCTAGCCTTGCATTCATCCTTAGGTTTTGTCATTGGTGTTTGCCTTGGGTTTTTGATTTTGAATTGTCCGTCATTGCCGGAACTTTGTGTTTCTACAAATTTGGTTGTTCTTTAAGATTGAAATCATTAGCTTTACGATTTTATCATCCCTCACGCTCTTCTGCTGCTGAGATAGGTGCGGGGTAGTAGGAGGGTCTGATAGACGTCCCTTAGAAAATAATCTTAGTGGTGCAGAGCTCGGTTTTCACATCGAGCTCATTTGGCTATTCTTTCAAAAGTTCGTCACAACCGTCTAGATGAGTTCTTTCTATGATATGAAAGTTCTGATCATTGATATATCCAAACTTTTGTAACCTCTGAGGCACGAATCATCATTCTGGGCAGCAAACACTCCTATAGCTGATAAACAATCTGATGCGAGCAGCGAATGCCTTGTAAGTATATGCTGGTGTTGGATATTGCAGACTTCAACCTAGTCAGAAAATATTGTCGTGCGACACCTATTCCATAGGCCAAAGTCAAATTATGGATATCATTTGGATGACCACATTCCCAGTCGATCGTATCCATTATCTCGAGGCAACTATCCACAAGGACTACCCAACAAAGTTCAGATGTCTTCGAGGAGGGTTGGATGATTTTCATGAACAAGCTCAGCAATCTTTTCCAGGCAACTTAGCTTAGACAATTTTGTAATTGAATGACTCTGTATTTGAACAACTCTGTACTTGAACAATTTTCTT
>BRYF01000025.1:2915000-2917500 GCA_030159135.1 Actinidia polygama | reverse complement strand
TTATGTCTTCTATAATTTAATCTCAAAAGTTTTGAATCTTTTAATTTAACCCCACATTAATTCAAATATTCACGCTTTCACCCTATAACTTTTAATAGTAGCATTTATATCCCCACACACTCATTAAACTACACTAATTAACATAATCAATTTATATAAATGCATGAAACTAAACTAATTATAAATTTTAAAAGTTTAGGGTCTCACATTATCCCCTTAAATTATTCATGTCTTTTACTTTACCTGTAAACTAAAAAACCTTACAAGTCACCCCCTCAAACTATCGAAAACGAAACTAGTACTTACTTTGTTAATGAAAAGTATAGAATTACTAATTTATCCTTAATTTAATTTAAGGGTACTTACACTTTACCCCCTTAAACTATCCATGATTTTCATTTTACCCCTTAAAAATTAATTTACACTTAATTTAATTTATCATTCATCACTCTCTCTTTCTCTATTTCTTTGTTTCTTTCTCCATTTACAACCCAAAGAAAAATGTTTTAGTAAGTTTCTTACAATTTAACTAAAAAAAATAAAAAAAAAATTAACCAAAAAAGTACTTAGAGGCGAATGATCTAAGTAGTTTTATTATAATTACATCTAAGAAAATTCTATAGTACACATCGTGTGTATCATACAAAAATTACGATCAGTTGTGGTGCATGTTACAGAGATGTCTATGTTAAAAATATTAAAAAATAATATGTTACACATTATTGCAGTAAATGTTATGACCTTTGTGATAAAAAAAAGTTATGATTTTTTTGTTATCGGTTGTAGTGAATGTTACAATCGATTGTTCTTATATTATAATAAGGCACACCAAATGCTCTATTTTTGGGATGTGTATTGTAACCGCTCCCTTACATCTAACATTACTAAAAGAAGATGAGTTTTTTTAATTTTTGAGGTGACTATCCCCTAGCTTTCGTCCCTTTAGATGCACGTTGCTTTGTGTGTGTACATAGACAAACATCGCATGATTTTTATCTTAGTGAGGTGAATGTACATATGTACACACATATTTTATGCCTAAAAATAAATATAGAAAATGGAGTGTCAAAATTAAACTTTAGTGATTTAAATAAAAGGGGTACAATCTTTGGATTGTTCTTGTACAAAGGAATGATCCTCTGATTCCTCTATTTAAGAACTTCGACTTTTGATTCAAGGGCTTCAAATCTTGTTCTAGAATCAAACAACGCGATCTTTATGCTCCTAGAGAAGATGATGACGAACTTGATTTGTTGACTCGAGATCTTAATGGCTTATTCTCGAATCGGAAAGTACAACCTTCTTCAATGCTTGTGAAGATGATGGCAAACTTGTTTTGTTAACTCGAGAGCTTGACGGCTTGGAGGTTTGTTCTCAAATCAGATAGCTTGATCTACTTCTATGGAGAAGACTATAGATTTTTTGGACTTTGACTTGAGGGCTTCGTAGCTTAATGTCAAATAGATTGTTTTGTCCTCCTTAATTTGGTAGAAGAAGATGGATGGAGATTGATTTTAAATCTCTTGCTTCAAGTGCAATAGAGATTGATGGAGCTTTGTTGCGAGCGGTTGCCTTAAGATTGACAGCTTTAGCTGGAAAGATCTTTGGGACTACATAGGCTTAAATCCAAGTAGCTTTTTTTTTGCTTGATTTGATTAGCTTATGAGAGACTTCGTCGGAGCCTTGGCAGCTTTAATCTAGTGGAGCGTCCTCATGCTTGATTTGCTCGGCTTGAGAGAGATTTCATTGGAACCTTGGCGGCTTCGATCTGATTTAATGTCTTTGTGCTTAATTTGTTTTGATGAGAGAAGTCTTCGAGGCCTTAGCGACTTCTCGTGCTTGATTTGGTTGGATTGCGAGAGACTTCATTGGGGTGACCTTGGTGGTTTCAATCCGATGTCGTGTCCTCGTGCTTGATTTGGTTAGCTTGCGAGAAACTTCATTGGGGCCTTTGGTAGCTTCAATCTAATGGAGTGTCCTCATTCTTGATTTGCTTGGGCGAGAAAGTTGTTCGGGGCCTTCGATGCTTCAATCCGACTTGACTTCCTCGTTGCTTGATTTTATGGTTTTGACATGAGAAGTCTTCAAGGCTTTGGAGGCTTGAATCCGATGGAGTTTTATCTTTTCTTGATTTCTGTCATTATTGCATGTAGACTTGTGTTGCTACATGATTTTCTTCAACACTCTACATGTGTATGTAGAGATCTTTTATTTGTGATCTTGTTGGGATTTTCTAATCTTCTTTGTGATGGAAGACATCCCTATTTATAGTTGGAGGTGAATAAAAGTCATGATAGAAATCAACCACTTTGA
This sequence comes from Actinidia polygama, assembly GCA_030159135.1. Classification (NCBI taxonomy): domain Eukaryota; kingdom Viridiplantae; phylum Streptophyta; class Magnoliopsida; order Ericales; family Actinidiaceae; genus Actinidia; species Actinidia polygama. Next base: position 2,915,187 of record BRYF01000025.1, on the reverse strand, counting down.
TAATTATCTCTATATTTTCATGTTAGAGAGATAAAAACCAATGTAGTTCCATTATGATAAATATCTCGTTTTTCATTTAGATATAAATAACAAAAAACATAATTTTAATCTCTCTCTCTTTATTTATGGAGATAACTACAAAATTATTTAACTTAATGGTGTGCCATAATTTATTGGCTTGACCACC
>BRYF01000025.1:2892500-2895000 GCA_030159135.1 Actinidia polygama | reverse complement strand
ATTTCACTGATCGGGCATTGGGTAGAACGTTTAGCTCATGTTTGATGAAATTTGGATCAACCCCGGATATCTCGTATGGTGTCCATGAGAAGACCTCAATGTTAGCTTTAAGAAACTGGATGAGCTCGGTTCTCTCTTGTTCCTCCAGGTTTGCACCGATGAGAAAAAAACGATCCAAGCTTGGCTCATCCAATTCATAGCACATCAGGTCTTCCACGACTTTAGCCTTGGGGTCCCTCCCGACGTCCTTCACTACTTCTCTTTCTTCCTTGATCAGTTGCACCTCTTTCATGGCTACTTTACATCAAGTAGCGGCCAAACAATTTTACTTTAGCAGAGATCATAGCAAGGTAGAATTGTTTGGCCGCTACTTGATATCCGTAAAGCATTTTCTCACCTCGGGGGTGGCGAATTTAATGACTTGGTGTAAAGTGGAGGTTAGTCCTTTCATCCTATGCAACCAATCTCGACCAACAAATTGCATTATACGGGGAGGGAATATCCACAACAACAAACTCTATCACTAGCTCTTGGAAACTGGCTCAAACTTTTAAGGTTACGGTTCCCAAGGGCAAGTGAGATTGAGCGTTGAACCCAACAAGGGGCTCAGGCTGGTTTCAGGTCTGACTGTGTAAGTTTAAGCTATTTAAATAAGTCATAATACATCACCTCAACACTGCTTCCTATATCCACCAAGATCTTCTTCACGTCATAGTTGTTCATTCTGAGCTGAATGACCAAGGGATCCATGTGGGGGTGTTGCACCCTTTCTAGATCGGCTTTGGTAAACATGATGCTTCCCGATTTAGTCTTCCTCGGCCTCTTAACCTGCAATTGGACCGAGAGAACCTCATGCATTTGTTTATCACTCAGATCTCTCCCCGTATCCAATTCTCAAAATTTGGGTGGTTTGGGCCACCTATCATGTGAATAGTGCCCAGGGGAAGATCCTTCTCTTCTTCCGTGATTCTCTCTACTTCGTCTTCGCCTCGGTCAAACCTTGGGTTAGGTCTGGCCTCGGCTTTTTCTTCTCGAGACTTTTCTTCATCAATGTAATCCTTCAAGTGTCCATCTCGGACTAGCTGGTCCAAGAAAACCTTCATGGCTTGGCAATTCTCTATTTTGTGCCCTATTTCCTCGTGAAAGGAGCACCTCCATCTTTGGTTGCATTTCTGGGGATCTCCTCCCATGGGTTCAGGCTTTCAAAAGTAGGGCTTATCTAGGATTCGGATGAGGAGTTTGTAGATTGGTTCCTTTAAGACCACGTTGATCCCCTGCCTAATCCGGCTCTTATAATCGACTGAGCTCTCCTTACATTTCTTGAATGGGCCCTTACCCCAAGTTGCAATCCCTGTAGCTTTCTCTTCCTGTCTGACGTCGTCTCCAACTGAGCAAATATTTTGACTCGGGACATGAGGTCTCGGAGATCGGTCAGAGGGTTGAACGTCAAGTTCTCTTAGAGTCTCTCCTAAGAGTCATCCCGAGCTTGTAGCTTGCCACTGCCAACTCCTAGCATCACTCCTTGATCTCATTGTATGTCTCCCAATAGCGCTTGCTGTAGTTTTTGATCTTCTCGTTCTTACCTTGACACGCTAGCTGTCTTGTCACTAGATAGACTACAGCTCGGCGCATGTCCGTACGCGCCGACTGACGTCTCGGTGAGTAGGCAACTTACACAACCACACTCTTAAAGCTTGGCTAGTAGCCTGTTATTATGTTGTTGATGTCTTATCCCAGGCATAGGGGCTGGTAGAAGAAGATTCGTCGTGCAAGTTACCTTCTGTCTCCATGACATGCTTTAGGATCGCTATCGACCGTTACCCCTCGTCCAAACTCTGACACGGTTACTTCACCAAGCTTACTAAGTAGCGACATCTTAGGAGTAATATTGGCCTTAACTCGAATAGTGCATGTGTTTAGTGGTGTCTAGACCGAGCTCCGGCGTAAGGGGCCATTGAACTTACTTCATAGTGATAGCTCGGTGGCGATGCCTGCCCTAGCAAGGCAAGAATCCATAGTTGTATAATTTATTCTCTTACAATTGTCCCTCAGTTCGCATGATTTGGGTTAATATTTGTCGATGAGATGTGAATTGGATGTGCTCCTCCTTTGAATATGTAGCTTGTTGCGCACATTGATGCGTTAGCTATTTTTCTCCTATTTGAGTCTGTCATTTTACTTTATAGTTTAAGCCACGTGTTTGGGTCTAATTAGTCCATATGCTCAGTTGGTGCACTGGTGATGAGGTCCCTCAACCGCTCATAGGGCTCGTTTGGTGAGGACACACAGCTGGGTAACTGCCACGTTCTCATCTATTGTTGGTTTGGAGGCGGTTGGCCGCACGTGAATCAACGCGTCCATTAGGACACGTTTGGGCTTCCTTCCTGCCTCTTCACCTTTTACATAGGGGACTATTCATCTTCCTCTCGTCATTTCTGTCCACGAACCTTTGAGAGCGTTCTAGAGGGAGAAAGTGGTCCCCCTCCATCTGTTTCTATCG
>BRYF01000025.1:2855000-2857500 GCA_030159135.1 Actinidia polygama | reverse complement strand
ACAAGTACATGGGGAGGATAATTAGAGAGACGCCAAGAACAAGGGTCCCATTTCATGTTACTATGCAATGGAACGCATAGGGTAGCAGAGTGCCCATAGAATAAAGCTTTGAATGCCTTGAAATTCATTTGGCTAATAAGTATGTGCAGGGTAATAGTGATGGCAACACCAGTGAGAATGAAGAAGATACTCGATCCAGATATAGTTCCAAGCATGGTTTGAAGCCAACATAATATTGGGGGCCTTTCATATGGTGAATGCCATGATGAAGAAGATAGCAAAGCTCAAAGCCAAGAAGCGCCAAAGAGTCCAAGGCAGATATAAGACGATATAAAGAATCCCATAGAGAAGAATAGGGGAAAGTTTCCAACAAAGTCCTTATGTTTGTTGACATTCGCATCAATGGAAAGCCAAGTCATGCTCTAGCCGACACGGATGCCACGTAAAAGTTTGTGGCAGGTACAGAAGTGCCAAGACTGGATTTATCTTTGGAAAAAGACTAAAGTATAATCAAAGCAATGAATTCAGTAGCCCAGGCAATCCATGGTGTAGTAAAGTCAATCTCAATCAAAGTTTGCTCATGCAATTGGCAAACCAACTTTACAGTCGTGCCTATGAATGGTTTCCAAGCCATCCTTGGTTTAAAGTTCTCTAGGGATGCTATGACAGTTGTTATGCCATATAATACCATGTGATTGATGGGCAAAAATTTTTGCCTCATTTTTACTATGTCTACCAACAACGCTGATAAGTTCCTTTTAGCTTTGCAGGTTAAGAAAGGGATAATGAGACATGAGCCAACTTAGGTGGCAACCTTGACTATGGAGGAGTATTTGCAGTTAAGGCCAATTCCTAAGCCCATCCAGAAAGCCTTGAAGGAGTTCAGAGATATGATGCTAGATGAACTCCCTAAGCACCTTTTGCCCAAAAGGGGCGTTGATCATGTAGTTGAGCTAGTACTTGGTGCCAAATGTCAGCACAAGCTCCTTATAGGATGAACATACCAAAGCATCAAGAGTTGAGGAAGCAATTGATAGAGTTGATTGATGTTGGATTTATCAGGCCTTTTGAGGTTCTATTTGGGGAACTAGTACTCTTATAAAAGAATCATAATGGCAGCCTATGGTTATGTATTGACTATCGAGCTTTCAACAAGATCATTATCAAGAATAAGTACCTCATTCCTCTTATTGCCGACTCCTTCGATCAATTGAGTCAAACAAGATATTTCTCTAAGTTTAACTTACAATCAGGTTACTATCAAGTGGGATCGAAGGAGTTAAGCCAAAAACAACATTCGTTATTCGATATAGGTCATTCGAGTCTATTGTCATGCAATTTAGTCTTACAAATGCACTGACAACGTTATTATATATCTTAGACAAATTTGTTATTGTATATCTTAATAATATTGTGATCTTTAGCTCCACAATAGAGAAGCATGACAAGCATCTAAAGTTGGTCTTCCAAAAGTTGCTGGAGAATCAACTTTATGTGAATATAGAGAAGTGTTCGTTTTTCCAAGAGCGTATCAAGTTCTTGGGGCATGTTGTTTAACAAGGCAATATTCGGGCGGATCAAGACAAAGTCAAAGCAATCCAGGAGTGGCAGACACCTTCGAATGTTTTAAAATTGAGATCATTCTTGGGTTTGTCAACTATTATTGTTGGTTTGTAGTAGGCTACTCAAGGATTGTCACCCCTATGACAGAGTTGTTGAAGAAAAGTAAGGGGTGGGCTTGGACAAACAAATCCCAGAAGGCCTTTGATGATTTGAATCGTGCTATGTCAACAGATCCTATTTTGGCCATTCCAAATGTCTACAAGCCATTTGACGTGTAGATTGATGATTCAGACTTTGCACTGGAAGAAATTTTGCTACAAGATGAGCATTCAATAGAATAGGAGAGCCGCAAGCTTAGTGACGCAGAGCGAAGATACACGTCACATGAGAAAAAACTTCTAGCCTTGGTGCATTGCCTTCATGTGTTGAGGCAATGCTTTGGGGCCAATAGTTCATGGTAATGACAAATAACACAGAAGCGAGTCATTTCTTATCACAGCCAAAGCTCAACGCGAGGCAAGCTAAGTGGTAGGAGAAGTTATCAAAGTTTGGAATGGCAGATTGTCAACCAAATGGTTAGGACATCCAAGTTGTGAGAGAACTTTGGCTCTCATAGAGGAGTGGTATTATTGAGCCCATATGCATGACGATGTGGAGGAATATGTACACACTTGCCTTACCTGTCAACAAGACAAGTCGGGGAATTAGAAGAAAGACAATACTTGCCTTACTATTCCATCTAGGCCTTGGGAGAGAGTATCCCTAGACTTCATGACTAGCTTGCCTAAAGTTGGAGATGTTGGGACAATTCTTTCTATTGTTGATCGATTCTCTAGGTATGCTACCTTTGTACTTGTGCTCAAGTATGTTTCAGTAGAGAAGACAACTCGACTCTTCTTCAAGTATATGATCAAGTATTGGGGCATGCCCAAGAGTA
>BRYF01000025.1:2845000-2847500 GCA_030159135.1 Actinidia polygama | reverse complement strand
TAAAAATAATTTTTTTCCACCTTTAGTGAATTTTTCATCCAAATTAGATAAAACAATTTATATTTTTAGATTCCTCTCATTAACAGAAATCAAAAAAGAATACAAAATTCACTAAAAACAAAAATAATCTTATATTTATACTAATTTCAAAACTCCAATGTGATACATATTTTGATCTACAAATTCTAACGTCCGTCCATATTGCAACCATCTCTAAAGTTCAGAGTTTAATATATTTAAATTAAAACTTGAGAATTGAAAGTAGAATTTGGAAAAATTTAGATGGTATAATGAAAATTATTCTTTAATGACTATGCAATTAAGAGTAAGAACAGTAATTTAAAAAAAAAAAAGAAAGAAACAAGACAGAAAGAAAACATATTCAAATGAATTTCTCCGTAAATAGCACAATGCTATTTCTTATCCCAAAATTTTCATAGAAAATATTACCTAGTGCTATTTTAGAATCACATATGCTACAATGTTAGAGTATTATATATTTTTTTAAAACTATGTTATTTAAAACGGGTACATTTAAATACTAAAATGTTGTAACTATGTTATGCGGCAGAGAATATCAATGCTTTTGACGTAAGTCGAACTACGTGGCTCTGAGTAGATTTAATTAAACCCATTGAGATTTTTGAAACTGTAATTTATATTTGATAATTTATTTAAAATATATATATTAATAAATGTTGAACCCACTAAAATTCTTTAAAGTTTGATAATAAAAAAAATGAGATCATGGTGTCAAATCATAAAAAAACAAGTATAGTTTCACAAAAAAATCTAATTCTTAATTTTCTTTTAAAATAAATTTTAAATTTATAAGAGAAGAATGCTATATAATTTATTTTCATTAAAAAAGAATTCTAAAATGAAATATTTTGAAAATATAAAATTGAAGAACTCATTTGCCACCCATACATACACAAATAAACACGCGCATGAAGATCTGGTGCCGTGTGCATCCAACGGCCGTGATTTGAAACGGATCCAAACAAAAATGCGGCACCTTTGAGTCTTTTGACTCCCTTCCTCCAACCCATGCCCTAGTCTACAAATTGGATCGAGTTTGATGAGCCTGTCCAGTATTCAGCCCGAAGCCTCCCTCCATCCAGCCCTGAGCTGGACACCCCTAAGGAAGTCCGGCCTACCAGCGTAGTCAGGCTCATTTGAGCCGAAGACCGAATTGCCACTCCAACCAAGACCGCAAGCCCAGCTCGGCCCAACTAAATCGAAAATCCAAACAAATTTCGGGCCAGACCCGCCCCAAAAATAATTAAAAAAAAAATCGGGCTTGTTGATTTAGGCCGGTCCAACCCGCCCATCGGGGGCAGGCCCCACGAGTCGAGCTGGACAAGTTTTTCGAATTTTGGGTTAGGCCAAGACTGGCCTACCACCTACACGGGATAGGCTCAACCCAGACCGAGCCCGCCCAGAATCGTGGTCAAATTAGATTTGACCAACCTGATTTGGCCCAATTTGCACCTCTACTGTGCCTTTTCTATAATTACTTTCCTACCTTTTATAAAATTCACAAATTAATTGTGACGACATTACAGTAGTTGGTTGTTTATTGATTACATTACAAAAAGACCAAATTACCCTTCATTTTTCCTCATCTTCTTTTTAATTCTGTCCAAGTCCTCTTCTCATATCTATCAAAATTAGAGACAGTGCATAGAAGAATAAAAGTTAGAGTCATTCCATAAATTACTGTATGAATTAGTTTATATTTGCATGAACTATGGGCTCCATACCGAAATAATAGTATGGGTTATGGAGTAATTTGTGCTTTAATTTAAGGAGTATTCCTTGTAGAATGGATGAGGTTGTGAAACTTTGCCTCAATGCTAAACTTAGCTACCTAAATTATCTCCTTTTTTAGCATGAACTAAGGTGAGATTAATTTTCTAACAGAGGCTTCTTGGACAATTAATATTTTAACTTTACGATATATTAAGTGGGGTTGTGGGCTCGTATTGAACCCACATCAAAAATCATTCATTTTATAGTACTTACTGATAAGATTATTCTCATAAAAAATTAAGTTCATCATACATTCATAATTACATGATCGAATCACATTTGTCTTAACAAATAAAAAACCTAAAAGGTCAAAAGTGCAATCAACTTGATTTATCACACATATGCTCTTCTTAGGGAGTTGTACAAGATCAGCAAACCTAATCACAAAATTAGATCTAAGATGGACTAAAAAACAATTTTACGAAAGTGTTTGAATGTTGAACTTTAGGGAGGGTAAATCCTATAAATTAAAGGGTTATTTAGACAAACACTCTTTACCTATTACGCTTTTTCACTTAACCCCCTCATTTTTAAAACCCTGTAGAAAAAACCCTATAGACAGAACATCTCATCTATTCAAAATTAAAAAAATGTAGTTCTGTTAATTGAATCGAACAAATGATCTCAAAATATGAATTAAAGTCCTAGAGCAAATGACCTCAAAATATGAATTAATCGAATCTAG
>BRYF01000025.1:2792500-2795000 GCA_030159135.1 Actinidia polygama | reverse complement strand
GACGGAGCTCGAGTCGCCGGAGGAGGAAGATCAACGGCCAGAGCTACGAGAGGGGGCGGAGAAGATGATGGCGGTGGAGATATCGCAAGCGGCGGCGGGCTGAAGGAAAGCGACGGTGGTAGAGAGAGGGAGGAGGGATTTCTTCTATTTTAGAGCTACTGCTCTATTCTGAGAGAGAGAGAGATCAAAAAAAGAGAGGGAATTCAAAAAAAAATCAGCCAAATAAAAACCTAAACAAAACAGCGTCGTTTTGAGCAAGTGACTTCGTAAACGTTGTTTTGGCCTACTCCAGCAAAAATACTTCAGAGGATCTCATGGAGATACAAAAGAGAAAGGACACAGAGAGTGTGGCCCCGGGTAACGGCACATTGGGGAGAAATCCTTCATAAAAAAATTCCTACTTATGTGCTACAAAACCTATATATCATTTTGCATAAGCAAAACGTAAATAATGTTTTGGATCTCAAAGAGAATAAATATTTACAACACATTTATTCATCAACACATTTCCATAACGGAAGAGAAAGACAACATAAGTTCGTTGTTCTTATTACATGTCCTGACATAGTATATCTTAAAAATTATCCCTTCACGTAGTAACAGCAAAACCCGGTTATCTCACGCTACACCACATTCTTTCCTTTTTTCCTTGAAACATTGCCAAAAATAATATTTTTAAGCATGATTGCTTAGTGTATAACCATAATCTCTAGCATATGTCTGATATCATTATCAAAGATAAAAAAATATCATGGTAGATGCTTGTATAACATAACATAACGAGCGTAAGAAAAAATATTTGCTCTTTTGAAATAACATGTTCAATTTTTATGCGTATACATGTGGTTTGACTATATTTGTGTCAACATAGTTCTTGGAAATATACATTATGCATTATGACCGCCTATTTTTAGTCGGATTTAAACAAAAGCCAGCCGAAAAGCTAAAAAAAGTTGGTGCCAAACGGAGCCTACGTCTCTCTCTCTCAAAATTTTTCTCTTCTCCTCTTTCTCTCTTTTACTTTCTCTCTCTTGTGTAAGTCTCCAGCTGCAAGGGCTGGGACAAAACAAAGATGTGTTTTGTTGACTTATGTGCCATGGCTGAGTCACATGGTGACTCATGGGGGAGTCACCCGGCTAATTTCCCTGACAGAACCTTTTTTTTAACTTAATTCCCAAATTGGGGTGTGATTGAAGTTAATTCCTAAACCCGTGGAAAGCGCCATTTGAAATGGCGCTTTTAATGAAAACGTCATTTGAAATAGCGCTTTCATTCTGTTCCTAAATACAGCGTATATACGGAATGAAAGCGCCATTTGAAATGGCGCTTTTAAAAGAGCCATTTGAAATGGCGCTTTTTCACTGTGTTATAAGCCTCATGCGTTCATTCGATCTACAGAAGAGTGCTCGGTTCCAAACAGAACTTCGGCTCGATTCCAAGTTCTGTCTCCAAATAGAAGTCGCCCTCTGGTTCTCGATCTGTCTCCCTCACCTCGCATTCGAAGTTCACAGGTATTTAGCTTCCATTTCTTCACGTATTCACTTGAAAGTGCTTGTATACTCTCTGTTTTGTTAGGAAATTACTAGATACGATGCACTTCAATAGGGTTAGGGTTTGTGGAAAAGGGTGGGCTAGGGTTGCGAAATGGATGTGGAAGAGGGTGGTTTATGGTTGGGCCAGTGGTTAGTGTTTAGGTTTGGGTTTGGGTCTGGGTCTGGGTCTAGACGCCACATGAGTTCCACATGTCACATTACCTTAGATGGGATGAGTGATTGGTTCTGATTGCAATTAATTCATTAGCCTATGCCTATGTCATATGAAGCCTCCACAGGGCTTTTCTTGGAATATGAGAAAGTTGTTCAAGCTAAGGGAGATAGATGGCTCAACCACTGATTATGTATGTCATTGAGGATGGTAGGGAGGATTTTTTATGGCTTGATAACTGGCACCCCTTAGCCCTCTTTTAAAAAGATTTAGGGAAGGATTGGAAAGGGATTTGGGGAGTTCTCTGTTAGCAAGGGTGTCTTCTATTATATGTGATGGGGAGTGGAAGTGGCCTAGGCAGAGAAATCGAGCTATTTGTATATCAGAGAACATACACCTCCTGACTTTAAGCCAAATATTGAGAGAAGTGATTGTGTTATATGGGTCCCCTGCAGCTGATAGCTCTTTCTCGGTCCAGACGGCCTGGAGAGCTATAAGAGCTCCTCAACCTAAAATTCCATGGGGGCCTATTATTTGGTTTAAGGGTCTGGTACCTGGATGGGCCTTTATCCTGTGGTTATGTTGCTTAGGCAGGTTGTCCACTAAAACAAGACTTAATGGGTGGGGGATGGTGGTTGATCTTACCTGTGTTGTGCCATCAAGAAGTTGAATCCCATGATCACCTTTTCTTCAAATGCTCATTTTCTGGGCAAATCTGGACCAAAAACAACCAAAAATCAACCACCACTTCATGTGGAAGAGGGTGGTTTATGGTTGGGCCAGTGGTTAGTGTTTA
>BRYF01000025.1:2762500-2765000 GCA_030159135.1 Actinidia polygama | reverse complement strand
ATCCACAACCGGTAGTGATTTATTGCATTTCATCTCTGGATTGTTGCCTACCGGTAGTACTCTGTTCCACTACCAGTAGTGAATTATTTAGTTTTGCCTCAGGATCATTGTCTACCGGTAGTGAATTATTTAGTTTCGCCTCTGGATTATTGTCTACCTGTAGTACTTTGTTCCACTACCGGTAGTGAATTAACTAGTTTCGTCTCTGAAACCCTGTCTACCGGTAGTGCCCAGATTCACTACCGGTAGTCACCTGCTTGAACTATTTATGAAATGTTTTGAAATAAATACATTTAATTTGTTTCAAGAATGGTTTATGTTGAGGATTGTGATATCTTGTATACTTATGTTACATTAAACTTGTGATAAATATAACTTTTATGTATGTTGGAACTTGGGAATTGTTTTGAGAATGACACGCTAGCTAGTGCCGGATTTGGTACATTAGTGTACCCGGAATTAGATGACTTAGAATAAGTCTATGGTGAGAGACCGAAAACCCGCGCGGGAGGGGAAGCCAAAGCCCTCGATTAGTAACTGAGAAGTTGGCCGGATATTGTCTCATATACTCGGTGCATAATGAGGCCGGTTTATGTACTAGTCTAGGTGTGTCATTCGAAATTATTGGATCAATACTTTTTTGAGAAAAATTCGGATAACGTGAGAAATCATTGGTTTTGAAAATCATGAGTTGAAAATGTATATTTTGATATGAATGGAAGCATAGTTTACTTGCATCATGTTTTCATCATATATATATGTATCATGGTTTTTGGCTTGAGACATCAAGCCCATTGTTAAATCTTTTCAAGGTAACTCACATTTACTATTAAATAAATTTTAGGTACCGAAGCCTATCCTGATTCTTGAGTCATGTGGATGCCGTTTGTCTATTTTGTTTTGAAAAACTTATTAATGTATATTTTTTAAAAATTGTAATATTCTTTTGGCCCAGTGTGGGCATTGTCCATGGCTTATCATCCTTGTCTTGTACTTGATAGCTCATGGAGAGTGGTCCCACGGGAGGGTTAATTGTACTGTGATGTTATGACAATATGTTGTTATATTGTTTCCGTTGACTTTTCTTTATTTTGAGTGTTTTCTTACGTGGCCGGGTTTTGTTTATCTGAGGCATGACAGAAAGTGTCTTAAGAATGTAGGCTTTTAAGGGTTTGTAAGAAAGGGTAGGGTTTGAAGCATAGGGAAGATGGAGAAGAAGAGGAGAACTAACCCTCGCAAGAGTTATAATACAATCACGCATAAATTCTCATAAAATCAACTCTATTAAAAAAGTAAAGTTACATACATATTTGTAGTTTAAAGACTCTCCTAATTCTATTATGACTAGGACTTGAAAATTTGAAAACAATATATTTGGCAACTATTAAATTCTAAACCAATTAGGAATAGGACTCCTAACCCAACTCCAATTAGGAATTAAATAAAATGAAAATTTTATACTCCTTTGACTACTAAATTAAAAATAAATACATCCAGAAAAAACAAAATTACTAAAATACCCTCAACTCCTAAATGCTACCATCGACACTTATTTTTGGACCAAAAAGACTTCTTGCTCATTAGGGGCCCAATGTCTTCACTTTGGACTTCCAAAGCCTATTATCTTTGTCTAGATGTTGCATCAATTCCCCTCCGCTGAAAAGAACTCGACTCCGGCGAGTTAAGTGCGACTCCTAGAATACCATCACATGGAAAAGTTTACTGAATTGGGAAAGAGCTCTTCTTCAATTTCAATGTTTGCTCATCTATAGCACAAGTGTATACTTCTTTTGGCCATCAATAAATAAGTTTGTTTTAGCACGTCCAACATGTTGTGCATCACGATCACATATCCATGTTCTACCCAAAAGTATGTGGCAAAGTTTAGCTGGCAAAACATCACACATGACCGTCTTCTTGAGTTTGCTAATTGTGAATGTGACTGGAGTCTGGACACTTTCTCAACCTTCACCTTTGGGTTAGTAATCCAAGTTTCTTGATATGGCTCTGGATGTGGCTCAACCTTCAACCCTAACTTCTCGACTTCTTCGGATACCACATTAGTACTACTCCCAATATCAATAACAAATGAACATACTTGCCTTTCACAATTAACCCTTGTTTGGAAGATTTTCCCCTTATGATTAACATCTTCATTGCTCTTGGGAACTTCTTAAGTAGTTACCATAAGAGGATGGATGATTCCCATCAAATCATCTAAATCATTAAAACTTCCCTCCAAATTAGCATCAAGAGGATCACAAACCTCCTCTTCAAGTGGTGGCTCTTTAGACTCCTTAGCTTCTTTTGGAACTTCCTTTTCAACTATTGAAAAGATAGATGATCATAGCCAAGACAATTGTAACATCTTAGAAGTAGAATTACTACTTCCTTGAGATGAATATGAAGCACTAGGATGATATGGCTTGTTGGAAACATTATTACTTCCTTGTGATGGCATCAACGAAAGTTCTTTCACTCCGACTAATATTTTCTATTG
>BRYF01000025.1:2742500-2745000 GCA_030159135.1 Actinidia polygama | reverse complement strand
TCTTTCTTTAATCTTGTGTTCTTTTTTATTTTTCCGTTTTTACTATTGGCGTTCGAACGCCCCTTTTTAGCGTTCGAACGCTAAGAATGATTTTTGGTGGGCAGGGTTCGAATGTCCTTGCTTACAGTTCGAATGTGCGGGAGTTTGAAATCTGATTTTTGGTCTTAGCGTTCGAACTCCCATATGGGCGTCCGAACGCCTAGAGAAAAACTGGGCAAAAATTACAAGTTTAAGGCTTTAAATAAATTCTAGCTTATATTTGGTTTCTTTGACCACTAACTTCCAATAATCCACTTTGATTATCGTTTATGGCGTAATTCATGGGGTTAATAGAATTTATAGATTTGGGGTGTTACATTCTCTCCCCCTTAAAATAAGTTTGTCCTCAAACTTGGTTAACGCCATCATGCTTCCGCTGTGTACTCTAATAAAAAAAATTTCGCGTCATCGTATGTCTAATTCATGATGATTAATGTATCTGATGGGGTTTAACCCATTGCGACTGCCTCTACTGTCCTATCAGTTGGGCAACCCACACCATGGTAATTCGGTTGATATTTTTCCAAAATAATTTTGTTGATTTAACGATTAACATCATTTTTTAGAAAATGAATACTCCTAGTTTTTTTAAAAAATAAAAATGGATTTGCGACTCAAACAAGCCCAAATAAAGATCGCTTGACGATCTAGTTGGTTCAACCGGTAGGGCATGGCCACGACGCTTGTGTCGAGTTCGTCGTAGCCAGAGAAGACTTGTTGTGAGCCACTTGCCACCGGAACTCCCATTGCAAGGAGAAGGTGGCGGTGGAGGTAAGCAAACTGGGAAAGGACCAGGTGGATGGGTGACTGAGTTGAGCTGGAATCAAACCGTGATTTCATAATTGCTTAAAATATTATTAAATATATAACAAAATGTAGTATTATAATTACAAAAAAAAACTTAAAAAAACTATTGTTCTTATATATTTCTTGATTTCTTTTTACTTTTTTACATAGAAATAAAATCCAAATTTATATTTGGTCAATACAAATTTTGTTTGGGCTCTTCTGTTTTATAAACAAACCTACTTCTTAGTATAATTCATGACTCTAAATAGTTTGAAGAAATTTGAGGAAAAAAATACTATGTAAATGATATTTATAATAACATAACATTTGATCAATATATCTTATTTGTAGAAGGATAAAAGTATATATTTGTATATACATGATTCATCCATAGAGAGAGGATCATTTTTCTTTCTTTTTTTTAAAACTCACTGTAAAAATGTTCCACGTTGAAAACTGAAGTAGAAGATGTGCATCTTCACACCCGCATTATTAATCTCTAAAATCGGGATCAAGTCGACGGACTCAAAAATCGATATTCTGTAATTCCTGAACCAAACGTGACAAATTTAATTAAAAAAAACAACAAAAATCAGTTGATTCGGTCCGGTTTGATTGGTTTATTTGGTTGAATCGATTTTGCTTACCATGATACGTGTATCACAGAGTTGCTTCGGACAATATTTAAATGAGAAAAAATGGGTAAATTGTGTCCATAGCTCCTAAGTATTCCTGTCACTTTGGTCCTTTTTGTGTTCTAGTTTTTTCAATTTCGTTCCTATTTTATACAATTCATTTTTATATGGTCCTCTACTAAATACATATATTTTCTTCTAATTTTTTTTATTTTAAAAAATATTTTAATTATTTTTTGTCTATGATAGATCTGACTCGAATAATTGTAAGGTAGTTCTTCCTATAACTTTTAGCTCTGGAAGACATTAAAAAAACATTAGGGACAAAATCAAAAACATCTGAGTTTGTATGTAATTAAAAAATAAAAACATAAAAAAACTTAAATATCCTTTTTATAATAAAAAAAAATTAAAAAATATATATTTAATTAGTAAAGGACAACATAAAATCTAATTCAATACATTAAGGACTAAATTAAGAAAAATAATATATGAGAAACCAAAATAATACAAGTTAAATATTTTAAGAACCATTGGCATATTTAAAAAAAATAAAATTCAAATATGGTAATAAAGAGATGGAACTTGGAAGTTTCTTCTGTGAGACTGAAATAAAGATGATGAAAGCATATACTGAAATCGTTGCCCATAACTTGTCATCTTCATGTGGGGGGAGGAATATACGGGGAATATTCGTATAGAGAATATTCTATATATATTATATATACTATTCCTTTCCTCTTAACCATTTAACATTTTATTGCACTCTTTAGAATCTACGGAATTTCCGAGTTTCGGAGCCTAACTTAAAAAATTATTATTCAATATATGAATTGCTACTTCTGTGGACTAAAAATATTTAATTTAATTTTTTAATAATTTGAATTTTTAAAATACACGATGTCCATTATTTTATTGGTCATTACCCAAATACACTTGTATTTATATTTTTTAATTTACCTTTGTTAAAAAAATTTAATATTTAAATTTTCTAATTTATATTTTGCTCAAATATTTTTATTATATAAAAGGATATT
>BRYF01000025.1:2682500-2685000 GCA_030159135.1 Actinidia polygama | reverse complement strand
GCTTCTCCTGGACCGGTCCAGGAATGGACAGTGGCCATTTTTCTTGGTCTTCGGCCAAGTTTTTCTTCAATTCTTATCGCCCATTTTGCTCATTTTTACCTGAAACTATCGTACAAAACTCTTTGCGCAAAACGACACTTAATTTAACTATTTAATATGCATTTTAATGCTAAAATATAATATAATTCGACTACAAATACCTAATATTATGTGTTTATCAAACTCCCCAACTTGAATGTTGCTAGTCCCTTAGCAACTAAACTAACTTAGTGTATATATAAAAATATATATATATATATATATATATATATTTTAACTTTAATCAGTGGTTTATAAATCATTTATTAACATAGCATGTACATAATCTATTTGCAAATATATGAATGATGCAACAAATTTGAAAATCATATTCATGAATCACTTTTGATTCAATCAAATATTATACCAATTGATTTTAGTTAAGCAATCATGTATTCATTCTATCCATTCAAATCGAGTCTCAACTTCAAGTCTCACATGGGTATGTCACTCACAATAAAATCACACATCTACAATTCTAGGCTCAATCCCATAAGCATGTTTTTATGACATGGATTCCAATGAAATTTCATGCTTTTAGTAACGCTCAATATATAGATGATATGTTCTATGAGAAGGACATAAAGATATATACATAAACAAATTATACATGGATTTTTTCAATTCAATTCATATCAAATGGCATCACTAAAGTTAACATGGACTTTGAAGCTTGTATTGACCTTGGTATCAAAAAGAATAGGTGAGACCAAAAAGGATGACAGCTATATAGTGTGTTTTACGGAATTCTACCCAAAAAAAAATTTCTGCCATCCGACCCTTTTCTGCTTACTGATACTATTTTCACCGTAAGTCAATACTTACTTTGAATCTTTGTACTTTCCCTTGGTTCTTATCAATAGAGGAGATGGAATTTATCCTTTAGAGAGCGAGATCTTTTCTTTTTGAGAATTTGGAAGGTTACTTTGCTTTTAGAGAGACTTATATTCTATTTTGTATCAATCAGTAGAAATACAATCCCTGATTGATTGAGCTTGCCTTGTACCTTCCTCACCTTCATTTCTTTCTTCTTCCCAACCTATATATTTTTTTTTACTTCAACTCACAACTTGGTTTCTAGGTTTAAGAATTAATGGGAATTTTTAGTGTATATAGCTCAAATTAGGATTCAAAAGATTTAAATTCAAAGTATGTGGCCTTTTTATGAATTGAATGCCATTGTATCATCCTCTAGATGCCATAAGTTATGTATTAAATGAAATTGAAACCAGATATAACATGTATATCTTTAATCAAGCTATTATATTCCCGTGAATAAAAGAGAGGCTCAAAAAAATTCAGAAAAGTTCTAAGTCTTCACTCTTTTATGTCAAGATTTCTTCAATACATGATTCTTCAACTTTGTTCATTGGTACATGTTAAGTTTAATCAGTGATCATTCATTACACAAACATGGTATCAATTTTAGGCATCAAACTGGAATTTTTATAGAACATGTGCATGTTTAGAATTTAAATATATTCGTAAACCACTGATTAAAAAAATTCAAAAATTTTGGACAAAATTTTGGTTCCTAAAAAAAATTTAACATTTTTTTTAAAAAAAAAACTAATAAAAACTAACCCTCACCCCCCAACTTAACTTATGTAGTGTCCTCAATGCAAAACAAGAACTATTTAAAAAGGAAAAAGGAAATGAGAAAACCGAAGACTGAAAATATAAATGTTAGCTCAAAATTTAAATAGAGTAAACAGGATCTTGAAGTTCCTCGACTATCTCTTCCTTTGAAATTTTTTTAAAAAATGGTTTAAGTCGTTGGCCATTAACTTTAGAAACATTTCCATTTGCAGGATTGAGTACCTCAACAGCTCCATGTGGAAAAACTGTTTTCACAATGTATGGTCCAATCCATCTTGACCTCAACTTTCCAGGAAACAAATGGAGACGGGAATTATATAGAAGCAATTTTTGATTTGGTTCAAAACTTTTGCGAAGAATGTTTTTATCATGAAAAGCCTTAACTTTTTCTTTGTAAATTCTAGTGTTCTCATATGCATCCCGTCTCATTTCCTCTAGTTCATTCATTTGCAATTTTCTATGGCAACCAGCTTGGGGCAATCGATAGTTCAACTGTTTAATAGCCCAATATGCTTGATGTTCAATTTCTACTGGAAGATGACAAGCTTTGCCATAGACTAGCCTATAGGGAGACATGCCTAACACTGTTTTGTAGGTTGTACGGTATGCCCATAATGCATCAGTCAATCGAAGTGACCAATCCTTACGGTTAGGATTTATAGTTTTCTCCAAAATTGATTTAATTTCCCTATTTGCTAGTTCTGCTTGACCATTAGTCTGGGGGTGATATGCTGTAGACACCTTATGAGTTACTCCATATTTACCCATTAGAGTTTCAAAAGGCTTGTTACAAAAATGGGTACCCTGATCACTAATCATTGCC
>BRYF01000025.1:2642500-2645000 GCA_030159135.1 Actinidia polygama | reverse complement strand
CTTCTTCTATGACCTTCAGGCGTTATGGGGCGATCTTTCTTCTTTTTCTACGAATTGAGGGATGATCTGGATTAGTAAACAGTTTGTGAACGGCAACTTGAGGGTCTATCCCAAGGACATCGCCTTGTGACCAGGCAAACACGTCATAATTCTTCTTCAAAAATTTTACTAGTGCACTCCGCAATTCCTCGGTTAGCTCGGTTCTGATCATAACAAGGCGATCTGGATAGTCGAGATGTATGGAGATTGGAGCGACTTCTTTTAAAGGCTTGGTGTTTTCTATTTCTCTAGGATCGGCAAGGATAATTTCTTCTACCTCGTCTATCAAAGCCTCCATCTCGGCGGCGTCAATCTGTAATTGTTATTTGTCTCATGTTTTCGAAGAAGATTCAGCCCTCATGGCTGAGATGAAGCATTGCCTGGCAACTTTCTAGTCGCCCCTCACTTCGCCTATCCCCGTTGAAGTAGGAAACTTCATCATTAGGTGATAAGTTGAAATGATGGCCTTGATTTCTTCCAACATTGGCGACCTAAAATTGCATTGTAGGGCGAAGGGCAATCCACCACAATGAAATCTTGCCATACTTACAGTCTTGTGAGGCTCAGTCCCTAGGGTCACAAGCAACCTGATCCACCCAATTAGGTGAGTTGTGTTTCCACCAAATCCAACCAATGGGGTTGAAAAGGATGGAGTTTATCTCGCCCAATCTTCATTTTATCGAATGCCGAGGTGAACAAGATATCCTCCAAACTTCCGTTGTCAATCAAGATTCTCTATGCATTGAAGTTGGCGATGGTAGCTGAAATGACCAAGGCGTCGTCATGGGGGAGATGCAAGCCTCTAAAGTCGTCATTGGTGAAGGTGATGGGCCGGTGAGCTACGGCTAATGGCAATGAGAGGTTGTAAACTTCCTTTTCTGCTCGCCCACTAGCCTCTCAACATGTCTCTTCTAGGATGAGCTTGAACATCCTCCTGATCCGAACCCTCCATGGATCACTTGGATATCTTCTGCCGTGGGCAATCAGCAACATATTTTTCAAGATACCCCCCTCTAGATCAGGTCAGCTATCTGCTCCTTCAGTTGAAAGCAATCCTCGGTGTTATGTCCATGGTTTCAGTGGAACTCACAATACTTGTTCTTATTTCTTTTACGAGGGTCAATCTTGATCTTCCTAGGCCATTTTATAAATTCTTCCTGTTTGATCTCTGTGAGTACCTAGGCTATGGGAGTATTAAGAGGAGGCAGTACCAAGTTGGGTAGGCGGGGTGGAGTGCGCAGACGTCGATGATAGGTCTTCCTCCTAACGTCTCGATCTGACCTTTTTTTACCTCGTTTTGGTATTCAGCTCGCCTGGAATCCGGCTCCTTTCTTTTGTGATCTTCCCTTCCTCGCTTTCTTCGCTTGGCCTTGGCTAATTCTTCTGCGGCAATATATTTGTCGGCTTTTCTCTAGAGTGCTAACTGGGTCTCTGGAATATTTTTGGAAAAAGAGTCAAATAACGGACCAAGGCGTAGTCCTTCCATCATTGCCATGACCACTACCTTGTCACTGGCGTTTTACACCTCTAGTATGGCCTGGTTGAACTCTTGATGTAGTCTTTCAAGCTCTCCCCTTCTTTTTGGTGAACTGTAAATAGGTGGGACGCATTCTTCTGTCTGACCCGGCAACTCATGAAATTGGCGACAAAGAGCCTGCTCAGGTCGCCACACGAGTCAATGGTCCCAGGAGACAACTTTCTGAACCAAGTTCTTGCCGAACCCTTCAAGGTTGCTGAGAAAGCTTTGCATATCACCTCATCTGAATATCCCTGCAGTGTCATCAGGTTCCTGTACGAGTCCAGGTGGTCCATCGGGACGGTCTTTCCTTCATATGTCCCGAGCTGAGACGGTAGCTTAAACTTAGATGAAATCCTTGCCCTTATCACTCGGTCAGTGAATGGAGGTTCTACTTGTCGTACTAAGGCGTCCACAGTAACCGGTGCATTAGCACCTGTGTTGATGTCGTCGATCATAGCATCCAAGTCCTTGATCTTTTGAGTGGTGGACTCCTATCAATGCCTAGGCGCCTGATCATTATGGCGAGGTGACCGTCCTTTTCTTCTAATCTCCTCTCCCCCTACTTCGCGAGTTCGGTTGGATGATTTTAATTCTGACGAAACAGGGCTTCTTTCTCGCCTAGATCGTACACTTGGTGATTGAAGCTGGCAGTTTCAGGCCAGACCAGCGCTTTGACGACTCTGGGAATCACAGGTCACAGTCGCCAGATCGGCGAGAACGACGAGACCGTTCAACTTCAGGTGGGATGGGTGCTACTAGAAATGGTGGATTGTTTATGGCGAGGTGTTGTATCAAGCGGGTATTATTCTCATTCATGATCCTAATCTTCTCAACGATTCCATGCATTTCACGGTGGAGACCCTAAAGACCTGGAGCTTGGTCATTGCTTGCCATTGTATGAGCTCGGCTATCCACAAGGCTGCTGATGCTTGGTCGAGGTAA
>BRYF01000025.1:2560000-2562500 GCA_030159135.1 Actinidia polygama | reverse complement strand
TCGAATCATTTTCATTCCAAAATAACATAGAATCGCACTACAAATTAGTTTCTTTAACACTCAAACTCTCTAATTTGTATTGTTAATTGGTTCGGCTAGGCTTTAAAAGGGGTAGCCTTAGACAAAGTCATTTTCATGCATTTTGGGCACGAACCAGTTGATTCCATTAGCCCTACGTAGACAGAGACTAACGAATAGTTTAAATTGTTACCAGATTTAAACTATAGAGTTCAATTTGTTACAATTAAAACTATTAGATTTAATTTACTTATATGATCAAACCCTAGAGTTTTTACATAATTTTCTTTAATATTTGTTACAACTTATTTATGGTTATGAAGACCGTTGGAGTCAATTATTAACAACGGCCCGTGAAGGATTGTGTAGCAATTGCTATTCTCTCTGCGGCCTTGAGATGGGTTTTTGATAATAACCTGTTCCAATAGATAGAGGACAGTAAGGACATCCCAGCCATTGCAACCCCTTGGTACTTTGATTTTTGCTATCATATTTTGCAGCCAAATAATGCTCACAGGGATGAGAGCAATGGCAAGTTTGCATTTCCCTTTCATAGATGATGACCCCAGGGAGTTTATGCCTTGCTTAGCCATATATTATTTTTTAATTGTTTCTTTCCTACGGAGGAGGTTGTAGCTTTTGCTACATTTCAATCGCTTGTTATTATGGTTTTTGGATAGTTGTTCTCTATTGTAATCTGGATTTAGGATTAATTATTTGCCTCTTAAATTATAGTCCAGTGTCACTTAATACTCCTAAACTAAAAACTCAGTCAATTTGCTCTTTAAGCTATTGAAAGTTGTCACTTTAATACTTTTGTTAGCTATCTGTTAAATATAAAATATTAAATTGACATGTGAGTAGCTCATAAGCAAAAAAACAAAATAAAATCTTTAAAATAGCTTTATTTTTTGCAATTAACAGTTTTTAGGACCAAAATACCCAAATATTGCAACATATATAGGCATTATTTCATTTTTTTTTGCCCTCCTCTCTCTCTCATGGAGAAAAAAAGACGAGGGAATTAGGGCAAGAAAATAGGAAACAAGGCCTCTATAATGTAGCAATATTTGGGTATCTTGGCCATAAAAGGGTTAATTGCAAGGAATATGGTTATTTTAAGAATTTTATTTTGTTTGTCTACCCATGAGCTGCTCAAATAGCAATTTAACATTTTATATTTAACATATGACTAACCAAAGTACTAAAGTGACATCTTCCAATAATTTAAGGGAGCAAGTTGAGTGATTTTATTTTAAAAGGGTTAAGTTGCAACAAACAATAGTTTAAGGAGGCAAAATGCAATTAACCCTTGGTTTTATCAATGTTGTTCTCTATTTTCCGCAAAAGAATAAAAAAGTCCCCATGAAGGGACCGGCCGGTAACTGCCCCTGGGATTTTCAGATTTGGGCCAGCCCAGCCCGAATCTTTGTAGGAGCCCGATAAGCGCTGGAGCCAGGGCAGCCCGATGTCAAATTTTTTCAGGCCGGGTGGGCTTTTTTTACAGACCAATAGGAACCTGATGAGCTGTGGCCGGGCCAGCCCGAGGCCAAATTTTTTCAGGCCGGGTGGGCTTTTTTTACAGACCGACCTGAGGTATACTCCTAGAATCTAGAACACCATAAACCGTATGAATAAGGCTAGGCACAAAATACAAACAAGGGCCCTTCAAATAACCAGAATTTAAGAGAAGTACCTAAAATTTTAAGAAGAAAAAAAAAAAAAAAAGAGGAGAGAACCGGTAACAAAAGAAAAAAAAACTTCAAACCATTCCAATGGCAGAGCTTCTGAACCCCAAAAAGCAACATGGACGAGAGAATTTGCTTGCAATTCGGTCCTCACTTTCGTTTCAAAATTCTTGGGGTCGAAAAGATGTCAAACTCTGTTTACTTGTCAAAACCCAAAACCAGCCTAAACACACGTCCTATATTATATGGCCCCAACACGGGAGATATTCTTCAACTTCAACTGCTAGTAAATAGAGGTGGCTGCTCCTAGGGCCTTGGCCATTGATTTGGTATGCAAGCTTTCAACATCTTTCTCTCATTTGAGAGAATAATCAATTCTCTCAAAATCATCCATCAGTACAGTAAATACTATCATGCTAAACTACCTACTGAAAAACCATAATTACCCAAATAATTAATAACGAACCCTGGATAATTCATGCTAATGGATGCTACTCAAATAGGCAACGAAACTTTTGGGGAAAAAAATAGGCTAAAAGTTAAGGGGCTCTTCAAAACGAGCTTTAGCAATGAGTTCTGTCTAATGATTGTAATGAATGTCTATTGAACTAAGAAACTAGATTGCGGTTTACCCCCTAAATTCTGCCATATTATCCGCAGCAGCCTATACAGATGCACACAATTTTTCTCCCATGGCTTATTCAAATATGTCACAGAGAAACGAAAATGACAACTCATTAGACAACTTACATCTGCAAATAAGCAAACTTTATTCCAGCTCAAGTAGAGAAGAA
>BRYF01000025.1:2547500-2550000 GCA_030159135.1 Actinidia polygama | reverse complement strand
TTCGCTAAACTGTGCATCCTCAAAATTAAAGAAAATTGTTATATTTAGTTTATGTTCTCTACACTAACACATGCAGGAGCACGAAATGTACATTCTCTTTGTTTGAGCTCTTTCATTCCCTATTCAGCACTTTTCTTTCTCAACCAAATTTAAAGGGGTAAAAAGAAGTCAAAATTGGAAAAAAAAATCAGTTGATTTAAAAATTTGTGAATATTACAAAATTATTTTTTTCCATCACATTCCAAGATTTGGCAAAAAGTAATATGAAAACTAAAACAAAAATACTTTGCTAGGGAATATGGCAAATGATGGACGTGATTTTTTAATTTTAATGGCTGAATTTACCATTGCCACAACTGTTATAATCAATGTTTCGAAAACCGGACCGGTGAACAAACCGAAAAAATGTCTGGGTGGATGGGTCACCGGTTCAACCATCGGGTCAAACTGGAATCGAATTGTGATGTCATAGTTATTTCATAATATATTTAAATTTGTATATAAATAAATATATATTAAAATTGAACTCGTACTAAAATAAAATATTTCGAAGACTAAGTGTGTATATATTATAGTTTACAAGGTTTATCTTAAACGGATGATGTGGTGGAGTGTCCGAGCTGTTATAGCGCATTTGGTTGTGCATGTTGCAGGTTCAAGCCTTATGGCCTCCAAAATTTATATCTTTTCTACAGCCAGAGAGTATTTCGGTGAACCGGGTGGTTAAGCCAAACTGGCCCCGGTTTGAGCGGGTCGTCGGTTTAACCGGTGATTCGCACAGTTTAAAATGGTTTTGTATCAAAACAATTATTAAGGGTGAACCGGACCAGAACTCATACCGATCGATGGTCGAACTGGATGAACCAACCAGCCTGGTCCAGTTTTTGAAAAAATGGTTATAATTTAAAATTTAGGAGTCCAATTTTTTTCCTTATATGTTAAAGACAATCATTTTTTAGCTTTGAATGACATACCCAGAACGTTACAGACTAACCTAGCCGAAGAAGTAAACCTTTGCAAACACAAATGTGTTGCACATATTGGCAAGTGAGCCAGAAAATAAGAGGGAAAAAAAAGATTTTTTTACAACA
Organism: Actinidia polygama; assembly: GCA_030159135.1. Classification (NCBI taxonomy): domain Eukaryota; kingdom Viridiplantae; phylum Streptophyta; class Magnoliopsida; order Ericales; family Actinidiaceae; genus Actinidia; species Actinidia polygama. The sequence goes on along the minus strand of BRYF01000025.1, from coordinate 2,548,909 downwards.
CAAGGAAATTACAATGACACCCCCAAGTAAATGTCTTGCTTCTGTTTAACATCCTAAAAAAAAACCAGCACTACTAACATCCTAATTTGAGGGATGCCATTTAACGAAAAATATATTTAACTATATCTTACCCTTGGATAATCTACATGCCTATAAGTCAAAAGCCTCTCTCTCTCTCTCTCTCTCTCTCTCTCTCTCTCTCTGTTTCTTCGAAGATCACCAAGCATCGGAACACCACTGCACAGGACCAAAGCATCTCTGCCACGTCAAAAAACGGAGCCAACTTTAACACCTAATCGACCCACATCATCTCATAACACCCTAGGAACAAAAAACAAAACTACTGGAAACAACGAAGACCTCCACTACCTACCCAACAGTGAACCTTGAGTCCAGATCAACAAGCCTTTGGGATTTATCTAACGACTAATATATTCAACATTTTGCAGGTAAAGAGAGTGAAACAGTGTGTTCATACTACATTAAACAACCTGATATTCTTTCTAGGCATAGAAAGGATATTGGAGCACAAAGTTGTATCTCCCATTAAGCAATCTGATCCTCTCTCTCTCTCTCTCTCTCTCTCTCTCTCTCTCAAATGTTCCTCTATCTCTGCATGGATCTCTCTAGAGACAGGTTGCATATCTCAACTGAACCGTTCAGTTTAGCGGGAGTTTTAAATTTAATTATTTGATTGTAAGACAAACCTCGAAATTTTTATTGAAAACAGTTTAAGATCATTTGAATTTTTATGTTTTTTTAAGTATCTTTTCCATTTGATTGTTTAACTTATAATTTGTTATTTTTAATTTTTCATGAAGGATTGCGGTCCTGATACTGATCATAGTTTGAGTTTTTCTTTTTCTTGTCAGCAACACTGTTTTGAGTAATTATCTGGTTAAATATTTTTCTTTTGTTCTTCCTTTCAGATGTCAACACTACAAAATGCTGCCACTGTCCAGGGCTCGCCAACACAGCAGAATTATTACATAAAGGAATTGGCAAATTCATTTGCTTAAGCAACCAACAACTTCCACTCCACCATAACTAAAATTAACTAAGACCTCCAAACAAGTCAACACCCCCCCCCACCCAATCCAAAAAAAAGAAAAGAAAAAAAGAACTAGGCTCAATGACTTAAATGTACTTCTCGAAAAAATGATTTCTGTTGATGGTTAACATTCTAACCCACATGATCTTCGATAAATGGACTGTCTAGGCTAAAGTTGCTTATTAACCACATAAATTGGTCTCTACCTCTCTTTCTATCTCTAGTTTGTTTAATCAACAAGATTAATTCAGCTAAGAGTAAAACAAGAAAATGGTAAGTGTTTGAGAAGATCGAGAGGTCCAACCTAAAACCAATTGGCAATAAGTGAAGTAACCTCTAGATTATAGATAGAGGATGT
>BRYF01000025.1:2472500-2477500 GCA_030159135.1 Actinidia polygama | reverse complement strand
CAAATCTGGGTTTCTCGCGCTTTACCCTCTTATTTGGGCCTCCCCTTTCGGGAGCCTTTTAAAGCCAAGGCAATGTGGGGTTTGGTAGTGGAGAGGTTTAGAAGGGGATAGCTACGTGAGGGGCATTACTTGTCTAAAAGAGGTAGGATGATTCTAATGCGGAGTACCTTGTCTAGCCTAACATACTTCATGTCTCTTTTTACTATCCCTATCTCTGTGGCTAGTAGAATGGTCCTAGTAGAATGGACAAGTTGCTGAAAACTTTTTAATGGGTGGGTCGGAGTAGTAGCATAACTTCTGATCGTTGACAAGAAGGGTTTAATGTCAAGATTGTTTGGTATCTAATCGGGTGTTGGGGATGTGGTTGTTGAGGTTCCCATTGGAGAAATAGAGATTGTAGAGAAGGGTGATGGTTGGGAAGTATTGGGGGTATTCGAGGGATTTGTCAACCGCACCAATTAGGAGTCCTGATGTGTTTGGTTTTAAAGGGTGTATGAGGATTTGGGATTACTTTTCGAGGCTTAAATCCTTGCTCGATTCATTTTGTGGATTGGGCAACTCCGTGAAGCTTTTCCTGACTTGATTAGAGTTATGTGAACAAGGAGGCTACTATAGTGAATTATTGAGCTTGTGGCAGGGAGGTTTTGTTGGTGAGAGAGATAGACTTCGATCTGGGGAGTGAGGATGGAAAAATGGTTTCTCAGTCTGCAAATTTGAATAGGGAGATTGAACTGAGAGAGAGATAAAGAAGCAATCTATCATCGAGAGCGGGGGAGCTCAAAACTTCCAAGTGTGGAGGAGAAATGAATAGTAAACTTAACTTGTTGTCTCAGCTAGGGATGTGCATTGGTTGGGTTAATGCGGTTTGAGAGGAAAATTTTCACCCCACCCGTCAAAGGCGGGTCGGTATTATTCAAACCCACAACCAACCCGCCAACCTTCAATATCAGCGGGTTGGTTAATTTTTTTGGCGGTTTCGACTCCACGGGTTGGGTGAGGAGAAATTCTAACTTTGATTCAACTAATTATAGAATGATAGCATAAAGTACACCAAAATCTCGAATAGAAAACTAGCAAGTACAAATATGATAAAGAAAATGAATTTAACAATTGACAGCATAATGAATTAGGTGAAAATAAATTTCATGACAATAAATTTGGTTTGAAAAAATGCATGGTAGTCTATTTAGTACTTACATGCATATAGGCTGGGTCGGGTTAGTAGTAGGTTAGAAAAATTAAATCCACAATTCACCCAACCCGTTTAAAAAAACGGCATACCATCCACCCTACTCAAGTTGCTCACCCTCTTAAATTGTGGGTTGCGGCGCTGGCTGGTGTGGTTCGGGCCAGATTGGCGGTTTAACAGTTTTTTTGCACATCCCTAATCTCAGCAAAAGCATTCATTTATTTATAGGGCTTCACTCACGTGGACTTCACTAGCCCATGTGAGTCATCATGACATCACCGGGAATCAATGACATCAGGGGGAATCAAGGGACACCTGAATGAACGGGTTTTGTCATGCAAATTACATGGATGGACCACTGGACTGTTATAACAAATCCCAGTAAATGCGGGCCTCTCTTCTGTTGGACCGGTTTGAGTAATGCACCGCCACACCTCACACCACGGGATACCCTATCTGTTGCCACGCTATCCATTGAGGGTTGTAAGTAACATCACCAGGACTCGAACTGTCACTAAAGGAGGGCAAGCCACCTGGGACAGTTCGAAGAGTTTCTACAACAATTACTTCTTTAGACATCCAAGGATCAACCTCAATATCTTCTATAGCGTAATAGAAAGACCGCGCTATGCCATCATACTCCTTCAAGAATGGGCGGAAGCAAAACTGTGACTCCATTCCTATCGCTAGTCCAGAGTTACCGGTTTCCTTGTCTCACTCCATCTCGCTGTCTGCAGTAGAGCTTGGACCCTCGGGAGTCTATTCCCCGTCTTGTTCAAGAGGAAATTTCCCTTGGCATCTTTCTCCAACTTACCTTTACAAAAGGTTGTGAAGACCTGGGGAGTGGGGGGCAATATGCGGAAAGCGCTCATAAATAAACATATGTAAAGGAGTGGTATCCAAATAATCACTATGTCGTAGCAGCCGAGTGAGCGCGTATGGCACTCTTACCGGATGGTACAAAGTGTCCAAATATAGCTGGCCAAGAGCAACTGTGTATCAATCCTGAAGACCTTGATATGAACCCCGTATTTAGGGTGCCCCTCCACCACGTACTGCGACGGTCATAGGACTAAGAATGCAACAAGAGTAAATTGGATGCAAGGACCGTTGAAATGTTTATGCTTTAATAGTCTTCCTGCGGCGCCACAATTTAATGCCTTGGTGGCATAATCAGGGAAGACGTAATGAATCCACCATGGATAGGTATTCTTGTGTGCAATAGATGGTGGCATGTCCAGAAAATTGTCTTTCAACCATTGCGTTCCACACAAACTGGCCTCTTGGTACCCTTCGACTAGACCAGACCAACGTAAGTCTCCTCATGCTTGCTGCTCGTAAGTCTCCTCTTCCTTGCTCTTGAAGACATATGCGCCAAAATTTACGTCTCCCAAATATTGAAGCGCAGGAGCGCGCTAGTATCTACCAATGTGGGGTCAAACTCGCCCCAACTATCAATGAAAGTATGACTCGCAGAGCTCCACTGCGAGAGCAAAATGCTCAGGAATATATCTGCTTATTGCGCGTCACAGAGAGGTTCATGGATGGTGTTGCGAATAGCTGGAAGGACATGAGCATCCTCCAAGACCTGCTCATGGTTCTTCGTAACGAATTTTGCCCAGTAGTCTATGTGGGTGGTAGGGGTACTACCGCTTTCAAAGAAGAAGGTGAAACAAGATGGATATAGCCTTATATCTGAGCGAAGGATAGAGTGCGGATAGAGCAAAGAAAGCCATAATCCTCACACTCCATGATAAGTGAAGACGTTGAAGTCTCCTCCGCGGCTCCGCCACGGGGTCATACTCCTCCACTGCGGCCCAGAAATAGTTACTCTGACCAAAAGGACCACATTGCCACTCGTACTTTGGGGGGACTGAAGGAACGCGCTCACCTGAGCGATGAAGTAGAAGACGACCCCCACATGTATACTGACCTTGTGGTTCAAAGGAATCGTCCGCGGTTCAGGACTACCATAGGAGTTAGGATTACCATGTATTCTCCTGCGGGTGCAAGACCACTGTACTGTCCTCACCGTCCAGTAGCTGTAGGTTGCCGCGCTATATGTTTAGAAAGCAAATAATGAAGCAGAAAAGGATTTTAAATAGAGAAGCTCGCACAATTTTGACAATTCTAAAAAACTGTCAGGAGTAGTAAAGAGAAATGAATGCAGGGGTTGGCCTTGTATACTGCTAGGCTCGGGGACATTGAAGCGACACGAACATATTATACCTTGAGACGGTGCAAGAGCATTAAATGCACAAGACCCCTCGTCAGAGGAGCATTAAATTCGTCTGACTGTCAAACTGACAGAGTACACCACCAACATCTGGACACGTCATCAAGTGTCACTTCAGGTTTATTATTTTTGTGCCTAATTCTATATAAACAATGTTGGCTATGGATCGCTAATATATATATATATATATATATATATATATTATTTAACGTATCCTCGACGTGTCCGGGTCCTATTTTTTTTTTAAAAAAAGATTGTGTATTCACTTGTCCGTGTCATGTTGTGTCCCGTATCCTTATCCATGTTTTTGAGCTTTGGAGTTTTGCGGTTTTTGCTCTAATGGTTCGTCCTTCCTCTTTGTACATATTTATCTTTTTTATTTTTCACCTTTTCTTTTATTTGTGAGGACAGATTCTCAACTTATAAGTACTCCACTTCCATCTCATTTCTTTCATTCTTTTTAATAAAATTACTCTTTCGTTGATAAGAAAGGGAAAGAGTCGAAAGACAGGTTATATATTCACCATCTTTGTTTAGCTAGAGTCTGGGTGTGATCCCAATGTGTTTTGCTTTAGGGGTGTCCATGGTCGGTTTTTCTTATAACCTGACACGTTTCTGAACTTTTCGGGTTGGCAAGAATGGCACCCGACACTTGACCTGTAAGCTAGATACATTGGTTTCGGGTGGGGTAACACCTAACACGGGTTGGGCCTATTAGCTGGGCTTTTTTTTTTAATGGTTTGAGCTTCTTTGCGTGGGACTGTTTTTTCTTCTTATTTTCTAGGTACAAAAAGAAGCTTTTTTAAAATGGTTTTTTAATCTTAATCAATCAAGCAGAAGAGGAAATAAGCAGATTAGTGGACCCCAGGAAAGAAAACCGAGCCATCCAAAAATTATAGTCATCCAATGACTAGACAAGAAGATCAGAAACCAAGACCATGAAGTTATACTACAATCATCCAAAAACTTAAAAAAGAAATTACAATCATCCAAATATTAGAACATTACAGTTATCCAAAGTTTAAAACACTACAGTTCTCAATGTTAATGGAGTTGAAAGTAAACCACCAGTAGACCCTCTTGATTGACTTCAAACTTCAAAGATTGGAAGCCTGAAAGCAAGTATCAAGGCTGCCCTGCAAGTTAAAAGCAACGTACTACTATGTAACTAAGTATCAAGATACATAACTTACAATCAACTTGCAACTAGAAAGAAGTCAATAGTGGGCATTAATAATTTACCAATCATTACTAGACTTCAATAACACTTGAATTTGGACTTGGGCAGGCTTGAATATGAACTTGATTCTGAAGTACCTTAACGTGTGTCAACCAAAGAAGAGATACATAATTAAAATTTTAATTACGAAAAATAATGTAACATAGTTTAAATAACAAATTTATTCATTACCAAAGTATGCCGTGGTATTTGTGACAACACTTGGTACTTTGTAGAATTAACCTTCCACCAATTCAATATGTTATAATTTCCCATTTTATGGCCATTGCTCAATATCTGCCAAGTACTTATCCAACTCTGATTTATTGCTACTAAAGAACTGCACCTCCAAATAA
>BRYF01000025.1:2407500-2410000 GCA_030159135.1 Actinidia polygama | reverse complement strand
CGCGAGGAACATCGTTTGGCCCGGGACACTCTATTCGAACATGCATGGGAATGCTGTATGTTTTCCTAGACTTTTCCAAAGCCTCATCGTTATGGACCAGTAGCTGAGCCCGGTTTAACTCCATATTTTGAAAATAGAAGCAAGTCAGTTAGAACGAGCTCAGTCAAACCATTTGTGACGAGCTTTTGAGAGTAGATTCAGATGAGCTTGATACGAGTACAGAACCCTATCCTGACAAGGCTACCTACCGGACACTTACTGGACCTTTCCACTATCTCGAACCGATCTCAGTAGATGAATGGCCTGGGAGACAAAATCCAAGGTCCACTAATCCTACAGGGACAACCCAGCCCTACTTCATCGATAAAGACGGGTCGAATATGACCTGGCTCACAGAGACACAGAATTCCTGCAAATGGTGGACAAACCAAAGTCAAAAAACCAAACACAACATCTAAAACAAAAAACTAGGATGCCAGAATACATATGCAAAACATAGTAAATATCTGAGTACCAGAAGCTCACCAAGGACTAGGCTCAGAAGGCAATCAACGTTGTGATCGACATAAAACTAGGGTTGTCAGCTGATTGCAACAAGACAAAGGAGTGCACTTTTTCTTTCTATAACGCTCTCAAAGGTTTGAAACACAGTAGTGGAAAACGGCAGCCAAACAGGTGCCGAATAAGGAAGGTGAAGAGGCAAGAAAAAAGCCAAAACGTGTCTTAGTGGGCGCATAGAGCTACGCGCTAGTAACTGCTAACAGGAACTAGATAGAAGATGGACAGCTAACAGGAACCAGCTTTACCACCAAGCAACTCCCAAAGAACAAACACGTCCAGCTTACATGACCTCGGCGAGCATCGACCCAGCTCACGTGAATTGAGGGACAATTGTAAGGGGATAAATTATAAAATGAAGTAATCTGGCCTTGCTAGGGCAGGGACCTCGAACGAGCTATCGCTAGGAAGCAAGCTCGATGGTCCCTTGCGCCAGAGCTCGGTACAGGAACCGTTGAGCACTGGCCTTGCTAAGGCGGAGGTCTCCGTCAGCTGTTACTATAGAACGAGCTCGGAGCCCTTCTATGTCGAAGCTTGGGGCAATCACTACCAAATAAATATCGTCTGAGCCAAGGCCTTTCTTTATACCCGAGGTGTCGCTGTTCAGCGAAGCTCGGAACAATAACTGTGCTGGAAGCTTGGACTAGGGGCAATGGCTGGCAGAATTCCCAAAGGATGTCAGGGAACAAAAGGTGACTTGCACGTCAAAGTTTCTTCTAACAACCCCCATGCCCAAATGGAGATATTGGCAGTTGATTATGAGCCACTAGCCACGCCGTAGGGGTATGGTTGAGTCGGTCGCCTACTCTATGACACAACAGTCAGGGCATACGAGCACGTGTCAAGTCGGTCTGATGAGTGACAAGACAGCTAGCACATCGAGCCACGCGCTAAACTAAGTTATAAAAGGGAACACTGTTGTTCTCACAAGAGGTATGTGCAACCTTGCTCTCGAACCATACATAAAATTTCTCTCTCTAAGATTCCGGACGTCTAACTTGACCGTCGGAGAGCCGTTTTCTGAAAACAGCTCTGGCGGCCACTCTCACTATTCTTGTGGTTGCAACTCAGGCATCGCAGGTTAACCGGATAAAGGGTTGAAGCTACTTATGCAGCCGTATAACCGCCACAGGTGTCTATCCTCAATTCTCTCCTCTCATCATATAACAACAACCCCACAGTTAACATGGCATCATGGGCCATTTCCAAAATTAAAACTCCAATTTATAGAAAAGGGAAAAGATGTGCCGTGCAAATCAATAATTAGGCCTCACATGAGCACCAATCATAACCGACCACGTTAATAAGTTTGTATAAATTGTTCGATGAACATATATACCCAAACTATTTTTGGCATCTGCCTAAAATCTTTTTACATGCATGTTTCCTCCATATTTGCTTTAGTTGATTTCCAAAATTTGATGATATACGTCTCTGTATTATGAGACCATTTTCAGTTGAGATGGCAAGACAACTAAATTGAGGCCATGGTCACAAAACAATGAGAGTGGGCACAAAAATTGAGTATTTTTTTTATAAAAGTTTTTAAAATTATTTTTGACTCATAAACAGAAATAGAAATTGCATTAAACACTCTGACATAATTTTTAAAACAGAAAAAAACAAAAACTGCATCAAAAATAAGCCACAGCAAACACCTGGATAATTAGTGTCTTGGGTCTAATTATTGGGCAGTCCTATCAAATAACCTTCCGGATACAAACACTAATAATGCTAAATTCTAGAACAGAATATACGTAAGTTTGTGTATAGATTCCGAATTTGGTAAAAGAAAAGATAAGAAAAAAGAAAAAATTAGATGATCCTACCTTTTGAAAATATTGGATCATCTATTTTTTTTTTCTCTCACCAAATCATTAATCCAAACACAGCCTAAATGTACAAATACACACACACAAGTAGGAAGGTATGCAATAAAGAG
>BRYF01000025.1:2387500-2390000 GCA_030159135.1 Actinidia polygama | reverse complement strand
ATAGTAAATCTATGGAGAAGATTTTGTCATCAACTTGCTAAAAATTGGGTAAAAATTAGTGACACACGTGACATTTGAAAGAAAAACTTGAACGCTCGATTTTTTTATTAAAAATTCATCAACAACACCCCTTCATTTTTGCAGTTTGTCCTCTAAAAAATGGGTAAAAAATAATATATGTCATCTTTTTTCTCCTTTAAATCATATGTAATTACAAGTGTTTACATCTACTTTATTTATTCGTCCAAAGGTTCATAATTTTTTTTTAAAAAGCTATCAAAAAGAGAAGAAAGGTAATTTGTAAATAACAAATAAAGAAATTTTCGTGTCAATAAGAAAGAAAAAATAAATTGCTCCTTTTCTAGATCAAGAAACGAAGGAAAAAAAAAAACTCATATAAAAGTTAAAACACAACAAAACGAAGTCAATCAAGTGGTAAACACTTATTCTTTTTCCATTTTATTACTATGGGAGGCGGTAACCTCATTTTACTACACAGTAAATAAATTTTAGGAATACTATTGTGAATAATTAAACCGAAATATAAAAAGTTTCCTATTTGAATTCCAATTAAGTCCAAGTGTATTAGAATAGAATATAACATGATTAAAATTGATTTGATATGTCTCTCTATTTCATTCCTGACTCCACTATGGGACAATACTTTATTAACATGATTGAAATGAGCTTGTAATTATAAATACGACAATGCTTGCTATGCTAGGACCATGAAAAATCCCTTTTGCAAAGTTTATGGTGTACCCTTTTTCAATTAAGGGTAATGTTTGGCCTTTTCTTTTCTTTTTGAGATTTTTTTGTCATATGTTTTGGCTATTGAGTTTTCTTTTCTTCTTGTGAACGTTTTTAACCGTTTGATCAAAATTTAATAATTTGAACATGTAAAAATTTCAAAATTGATCTGGTTCCTCTCGACTAGAGGAAGTCTGAAAATGTAAACTTTTTTATCAAGTTTGGAAAAAAGTTCAATAAAAACACTCATTTTTAATTGACAAAAATTAAGTAAATTTTTTTAGTGGATTTTTAAAGTAATTTTAACAAAACTTTTTACGTTGTCACATGCGAGAGGGAGGAATCAGGAAAGTATCAAAATTTATGAGTTTGATAAGCATCTTATGAGTTTTAACTCTCGCTAGGCACAAAACCCTCTTAGAGCATCAACCAACTAGCTAAACCAACTTTGTGGTTAATTTAACTAGTGAAAACACTAAAAATAGTTCACATTAGACTAGGAATATTTATTGTGTATTTATTTTTTATATTTCTCTTTTTTGTTTCTTGACCACGTATAAAAAATAAATTATATTTTTCATCTTTACGTTTTTATCGAAATATCTTTTTACATCATTGCAAGGGCAAGAAAATAATTGTTATAAAAATCTGATTGTTTTGAAAAATATATATTTTTTTAAAAAATAACTCCGTTGGAACAATATAACTGTATCAAAAGTATGACCATTGAAAGAAAAAAAAACTTGTAGCATAAAATCTAATGAAATAGAGTTATAAAAGAGAAACTGATGGAGTAAATGTTTAAAAAGTAGCTAATTAAAATAGAATATGTGAATTTTGTTGGATGAGGCTGATATGCATGCTATTAGAGCCACCACAGAACATATGTGTCCTGTAAAAACCCCAGCGAGTGTGGGACAAGGAAACCCGTGACGGAGGCAAAAGCTTAGTCCGGACACACTTGCAAAAATAAAGCTGAAAATCGGTATCTTTTAATTTAAATTTGAATGAATCATTTTTTAAAAAATGGAAATTTTTACAAGGAACAAACAAAATAAAACGAATGAAACAATAATAATAATAAAGTGAGAAGATTATTTATTTTGTTTCGATTTCTTTTTCATTTTTCTTTTTCTTTGTAAATCACAAAAGGGCGGAGGCACATGGAGTCCAGTGGGATCCTCGGGCCCCACGGACTTTTTATAAAAATTTACTTATACCCTTAAGTTTTAAGGTTTTCCTAACTTTGCTCATTTAAAATTTTGTTTTGTCATGACATTTAATCTTCCAGTTGGTTATTATGACCGGCATGATCGAGCATTTGTTTGATCTATGTGACTCTAAGATCGGAGGAGTATTAATCTGATGTTGAAGATGAAAATTCTTTTTTTAATTTTCTGAACTTAGGATACCTCTAATATTAGATTCACTGAACTAGTAAATAATTCTAAATATTAAATAAAAAAAACTATGATTCTTCTATGTATTTGCTCCGTCCCTACAAATATATAGGTGAAAAAAGATGGGTTTTTTTTTTTTGTATCATCTAGCTAGAATAGGTAGAAAGAGTAGTCCTTGTTCATGCTAATAAATATATAATAGAATCAAAAGCTTCCCTTAGGTTATGGTTGGAAAGGCTATCAAGTGGTCTTGATTAATATGTATGTAAAGTGCATTCTAGTACACTTTTCATATGAAAATAGTTTAGTATATATATTGAACCTTCACTCAAGGAGCTAATTAATAGAAT
>BRYF01000025.1:2350000-2352500 GCA_030159135.1 Actinidia polygama | reverse complement strand
TAGTAGTTTGATCTATTTAGACAAGGCCAAACAAGTGTGGACCCGCACTAGGGAAATGTTTCTTGGGGTCGACAATTTAAGGCATACCTATGATCTTCATCAAGCCTCCTCTCTGTAACGGACTTCTATAGCAAGTTGTGCAACATTTGTGAGGCAATTGATTTGAGTAAGCCTATTTCTTTGAATGGTGCTGAGATGAAGAAGCTTCGTGAGTCCATGCAGTTCCCTCGTTCATTTTTTATCTTCCTTGTCCTCGTTTGATGGAGCTCGTTCCCAAATTCTTAGAGCTAAGGAACTCCCCTCTCTCAGTGAGGTGTTTAGCCGTCTTCGCCCGGCCTCCCTCCTGCTTGCTGCTTTGTCTCCTGTTGATCGTTCTATGTTATCGCCCTCCTAGGAGTGGGTTTGGCCATGGTGATAGTAGTGGGAGTGATTACTCTCGTGCTTGTCGTGTTTCTTGAAGTGGGAGCCAAGGCAGGGGCAAGGGCAGTCATGGTCCTCGAAAGTGTACTCACTTGCCACCAGGAGAATCATACGGTTGATCATAGTTGGGATCTTCATGGTCACCCTGTTACTTACCAGGGCATCTGTTTCTGAGGATGAGATGGCTTCTATCTCCATGGAGGACTATCAGCGCCTCTTGGCTTCTCAGTAGCTCAGACATGTGCCTCAACTGCTTGTGTTGCTACTTATAATCCCCAAGTTATTGATCCTAGTGCGTCCAATCACATGACAGGCACCACTTCGGTCCTCCAGATGTTTCTACCTCTGGTCGTCTTCCACATGTCACTCGATGAGTGCTTCCTTGTGTCACTCGATGGGTCCACCTCGTAATAGATGGTTTGGGTATGGCTAGTTTATCTTCTTCCCTTTCATTACAGTTTGTCTATTATGTTCCTACCATTTCTTTAAATCTTTCGAGAGTAAGCTTACCAAGTCATTGAATTGCTCAGTCGCATTCTTTCCTACGCATTGTGTGTTTCAGGATCTCCAAACGAGTAAGATTTGTGGCAGGCCTAAGCGCAATCACCTCTATTATTTTGATGCAGAAATTTATCCTTCAATGACTTTCGAGTCGATTGTTGATCCTTACCAATTACACTGTTACCTTGGTCACCCGTTCAGTGCCTTTCCAGTCGACTCTTGATCCTTATCAATTACATTGTCACCCGTCCTTGCAGAATTTGAAAAAATCGATTCCGTCTAATAAGTCCCTTCAGTCACTTTCTAGTGAAGTTTGTGAGTTTAGTAAGCATAAATGTGTTTCCCTCCCCCCCCCCCGTCGAGCGTCGTGTGTCTAATCCATTTCATTTAGTTCACTTTGATGTCTAGAGTCCTCTACGGGTTCCCTCCCATTTAGGTTTTTGTTTATTTTTTTTATTTTTGTTAATGAAATGAACACACAATTTAGTGTTCCTATTCAGTTATTTAGATCTCATAATGCACATGAGTATTTTCGTACTATTTGTGCACTATTTTTTATGATCACGATATTATCCATCAATCTTTTTGTGCTCGCACTCCACAAGAAAATGGCATTGTCATGTGTAAGATGCGCTATTTGTTGGATGTTACTATTGCTATCTCTTTTTACATGCATGTTCCCAAGTCATATTGAAGTCATGGGGTTCTTACGGCGTGTTACCTTGTAAAACGTATGCTTTGTATTGTTCTTGGTTATCAAATTCCCCATCGTGTGTTATTTCTCGATCATCCCCAGTACACTCTCCTACCCCGGTGTTTTTTGGTTGCACGTGTTATTTTTCATGCCCTTAACCCTAGGCGTGACAAGCTCGACCCTCGAGCCATTAAGTGTGTTTTTCTTGTATACTCTCACACCCAAAAAGGTTACAACGGGTACTTTCCCTCACTTCAATGTCATTTTGTGTGCAAATGTTACCTTAAATGAGCCCCTGCCACACTTCCCATGTGATGCCACCTCCAGGGATCCCGATCACTATGTCCCTACCCATGTCCAATCGTGTCCCCTTCGTATCGTGTTCCCCAGTGAAGCCATTGCAGGTTTATGTTCACCGACGAAAAGTGGCCATTACTGTGACGCATGATCCTTTTATGTGCCCTCTCATGTGCCTATTTCACCTGTTGTTCCTAACATTGATATTGAGTCCCTTCCTATTGCTCTTCGTAAGAGTAACCGCACTTGCAGTTTACACCTTATTGCTCAGTTGTTTCTTATGATCATTTATCTCTTCATTAGGTGTGTTTACCATATCTGCTACTTCTACTCGTGTTCCTAAGTCAGTGTCAGAAGCCCCTTATGTTCATTCCTAGAGGAAAGCTATGGTAGATGAGATGACAGCCTTACATGCTAATGGTACTTGGGAGGTGGTTCTACTTTTGTCTAGGAAGTTTGGTGAAATACCTTCCGAATGGGACTCTTGAGCGCTATAAGGTGCGCCTTGTTGCGAAGGGCTACATTTAGACCTACGGTATTGACTATGCTAAGATATTCTCTCTCGTTGCCAAGATTGAATATGTCCAT
>BRYF01000025.1:2317500-2322500 GCA_030159135.1 Actinidia polygama | reverse complement strand
AGATTTTCGAATATTACAGCTTGACCTCTGTTTTTGGGGAAACTACAGTTTTACCCCAAGAGTTTTGGAAATTACAGGTTTATATAATTCTTCATAACTTGATTTTTTTTATAAATAAAAATCTTATCTATCTAATATATAGGACTACTCTGTCATTTTAAAAAGTAGGAAAGCATGGAGAGTGACTTGTAGGCGCCATGTAGGAAAAATTAAAAATTTGGATAAAACTCTACTTTTAATAATATATATATATATATATATATATATATATATATATATATATATATATATATATATATCATAAGAGAGTGACTTGTAGGCGCCATGTAGGAAAAATTAAAAATTTGGATAAAACACTACTTTTAATAATATATATATATATATATATTATATACACATGATTCCTATAAATTATAAAATTTAATAAAACAAGTAAATTTTATCTATTAAAATTTATCTTTAATTTTTTCTAATTAAGATAATAAAATATTTAAATATAAATTTATCTGAGAATTAAAATTCTATTTATACTATTTGTGCAGGAATTGCTATTAAATAAGATGTTATATTGGAAAAGCACAACAACAACAAAGTAAGGTGTTATATTTAGTAGACTTTTTTTTTTTTTTATTTTAAAAATATCATCAACTAAAGTAGGCCTTTCTGTCTTATATATCTAGTTTTTGTTTTTGTTTTTGTTTTTGTTTTTGTTTTTGTTTTCCACATTGACGTATCCTGCTCTATGCTGATATGCTTTGCGATGTGTGATCGATTCTGTAGCTCTTTGTAATGCTTTTATCTATCTATGAAGTTCTTATTTAAAACCAAAATAAATAAATAAAGTTCTACTCATGAAACAACACTTGTAATAGAGTAGAAGCAATCAAACCATACATAGGCAAACTAGCAGGGTAATTAATTTACATTAGAAAAAGATGTGATTCTGCAAAGGAGGGAATCAGGTTTTGGAAGAGGATTTGTGACAAGAAGCAGCAGGTGAATTGTTAGAGAAAGAATAAATCATTTTTTTAAGGGCTAGCGACTCTACAGTACCTCGCCCCATCTAGCAAGATACTGTAGCCCATTTTAAACTACTGAGTTATATAGCTATGCTGCTGGAGCCAGCTTTGTTTGAGAACGGCTATCTACTTTGGCTAAACAGGAAATTACATAGGCTGCTGCAGATGCTCTAAAAGATAACAATATCCCCCTTTCTATACTTCAGCTCAGCACTTAAAAGAGAAGAACGAAGGCAAAGAAAATCCCATCGTATAATTGAAGTGTCAAACTGACATCTGAGAATTTGCATACAATAAAATGTGCTGACATCAATAGCTAGTGGTGCAATGTTCAACCATTTCATCATACACGTTTTGGGGGAACATAATGGACATGCTCATCTTCACAAAGATTCTACAAAATCAGTTTCCCGATTGCATCAAAACAGATTAAACAAAATAGATCAACAGCTTAAACTAAACTGTGCAATCAACTTATGTAGCAAAGTATCGGTAAAGATCATATGAACTAAGGAGACAATCCACACTGGAAGGACAATAAATTTCTGTCAAATTGCTTGAGCATGCATTTAAGATGCCGGGAAGAGATGGAAACCCTAGCAGCCACTCCCCTTCAAATGTCTTCTTCTCCCAATCTCAACCTAAAAACCTCCAGATCCTGTTGTCAAACATTCCCATTTAGAAAAAACTTTTGCGAGTATTCTACGCGGATCACAAGATAGTGAAAGAATCATCCTGAAAAGCCCTAATGCTTTCACAAGGGAACCTGAGGTGTTCTTTTCCGATGAAGACATCAAAGCTTTGGACGAACCCTTTCAACATTCTCTCGTTGGCAAGTTCTCTCATGGTAGACCAGCAATGCAGGATATCAAGAAAGTGTTTATGCCTTTCAGTCTTCATGCATCATTCCAATTGGCCTTGCTGAATCAAAAACATATTTTGATCAGACCATCGAATGAATAGGATTTTCATAGATTATGGCCGTGGGACCAATAGTTTATTAACAAATATCCCATGAGGTTTTTTCGAGCAAAATCTGAATCTTCTATTGTTCCAATTTGGTTCTTTCCCACTCCTTCCAGGGCACTTGTATTGCAAATATAAGTATATTCTCAATAGTCCAAATGATTGGTAAGCCTTTGAAATTGGACTCTGCTACTATTCCTTTGTCCAGACCTAGTTTAGCTAAGGTATGTGTGGAACTAGACCTGTTAAAACGTATGCCTAAACGAATATAGATTAGATGGGGTGATGGAGGGTTTTGGCAGCAGGTATCTTATGAGAATGTTCCCAAGTACTGCAAACATTGTCTTTGGCAAGGTCACGATCAATCTGAATGCAAATTTTGCACCCCCTCCCTATAGATAAGTCGACAAACCCCAAGGGATTAGTAAATCCCCAAAACCCTAGCGTGGGGAAAACTCAAGGCACCAAGGTTGATAATGTGGTCACCATAACAAATTAGGAACAACCCAAATCTTATACTTTGGATGACTCCGTTAAAAATGGTTCAGACGATCCCTCTTCACCTAATAGCAAAGATGACAATCAAGGAGTGAGGATTGCTGAGCTTCAACCTAAAGAACATGATTACGGAGATGCGCAACAAGGATTGTCTGCCGATAATCCAGTTTGGGAAGAATGTCATATAGATCATTTTAAGGAAAAGGAAATTCAGAATATTTTGACAAATGTAATGTTCCAAAGGAAATGAGCTAAAACAATTTGGTAGGAATTAAGAATAAATTGATAGTGTTGCTGGAGAGATTAAACAAAAAATGACTAGTTAAATTAGAAAATCCACTTTTTTGAATAATTATTTTGACCAGTGTTGCTGGAGATGCTCTTAGAAGTTTGTCGTGCAACATTAGCTTAAAAATGTTGTACGTCTTTTGTGTATCGTAAATACACTAGAAGTGAGACAGTTTCTTCAGGGATGAACTCCGATTTTTGGCTTCTTTAACATGTCCTTGGCTAGTCGGTGCAGATTTCAATATTTTAACTAAAGCTTGTGAGAAACGTTGGCGGAATCCTGTTAATATCGGTGCGGTGGGAGACTTTGTAGATGCTATTTCAGATTGTGGTCTCATTGATGCTGGCTTTGAAGATAGTAGATTTACCTGGTGCAATAACAACGATGGTATTGCAAAAATTTGGTCTTGCATTGACAGAGTTCTATTTATCTCTGTGGATGCTGCTCTCTACTTCTGTTAAACACCATAGGCTTAATTCTAATCACTCCCCCATGTTAGTCGCTCTTCAATTACCCTCGGATTCCGCTCCTAAAAACCTTTTAGATGTCAGAATATGTGGTCTAAGCACTCGGGGTTTATGGAGTTGATTCGTAGTAATTGGTATATTCCCATGGAAGGTGGCTCTTCAGAATTTGGGCAGAAAGCTTCAACGTTCAAAAAAAGTGTTGAGACATTGGAATAATATCGCCTTTGGGAGTATTTGTCCTAGCATAAAAAATGCATGAGGATGAAGTTTTGATCAAGGAAATTGCTTTTGATAACCAGCCAACAGCTGCTAGAAGAGAAGAATTACATGCTGCTAAAGTTAAATTGCAATTTCTATTAAATTGTGAGGAAACTTATTGAAGGCAAAAGTCTAGAGAAAAGCGGCTTGAAGAAGGTGAGCAAAAAAAAAACAGCTTCTTCAATCGATCTACTATAGCCTAGAGGCGTAAGCTATGGATCCATCGGACAATAAGGTTTTGCCAAGTTTTCCCCTTCCGGTGGGTTATCCATTGGTAAGTCACCTTATGCAGATGATATCCTCATAAATGGAAGCAAAAGTTCTCTTCCTAATCCCATGTGTTTCTTGTGCGAGTATGAGAAATTCTTGGGCCATCAAATTAACAAGCTTAAGAGTTGTTTCTTATCTCATAATGCTCCAAATTCGAGAATTCAAATTGTTTGTTCTTCCACTGGTTTTCTACGTTAAAAATCTGCATCTTCAATCTAAACATATTCGTTTCTCTTCACAAACACCACATGATACAAAAGGTGCCACCATCCAGCATTTTTTGTTCTTCCTTTTCACCTTGTCCCCACTCCCCAATACTTCCAAACTTTGAGATGAACTTGCAATCCCCAAAGCTTCTGCCAAACTCGTTTGACTTCATTAGCTGCACTAGTTTCAGCTCTATCCGGGCTTCTTTTCTGGCTTGCCAGTTCTCTAGCCAAATGATATGCTGATTTGAAAAAAAAGATCACCAGCTGAGTAATGCCACAGCTTTTGTCTCGAATCAGAACCGAACTCGCTAGCATTAATAAAACAATCCTATCATCTTCTTTGACGAACATTTCCCGAATCAGATTCCATTTCCATGATCCTTGGTCAGCCTCAGTCACATCCTCTAAAAACACGAGATTGCATACTTGGAAGGGCCATCACATCAGGACAGCTTTGAGAAGAACTTTGTAACCCGCCTGACTAAGACGGGAGTCCTTCCATCTCTGGAGAGCTTTCAGCACCCTGTCCTTCATATTTACAAACATTTACTTTTTGGATTTTCCCCAGAAAATGGAGAGGCTGAAATACTTGGCCTTGCTTCCTTTACTTCCATTGATATGCCCAGTATGTTTGAGAGGACATGTTTCAAATCTGCTATTGTATTAGGAGTTTAGGACTGAAAGAACACTGAGTACTTCTCTTTGTTTCTACGCATCATTCTATATCATCCTATATCTGAAGGATTTGTCTAAGGGCTACACAATCTTCTTCTGAGCCTGACAGTGTATCACCAAGTCATCTGCAAAGAGTAAGTTGCGACACTGCAGGGCATCTTTGACCAATCCGAGGGTCCTGTATATGGTGATTGGCAGAATAGTTATTAAACAAGGCTGTGAGACCTTCACCTTCCACACCTAACAAGAATGGGTATGGTAAAGGGGGTATCCCTGTCTAATACTCCCCCTACTAGACCTGAAAAATTCACCATTCTCGCCATTGCACATCACTAAAAAATTAAAATAC
>BRYF01000025.1:2252500-2257500 GCA_030159135.1 Actinidia polygama | reverse complement strand
AAGCTCACCAGCCCATTATCTTCACCAACGACGACCTGAGAGGCTTGCATCTTTCCCATGACGACGCATTGGCCATCTCTACTACAATCGCCAATTTCAATGTGCAGAGGATCTTGGTCGACAATGGGAACTCTGCCAACATCTTATTTATCTCGGCATTTGACAGGATGAAGATTGGGCGAGATAGGCTTCACCCATATCACACTCCCTTGATCGGTTTTGGAGGAAGTGCAACACATCCACTCGGGTGGATCAAGTTGCCTTTGACCTTGGGGGCGGAGCCTCACCAGATCACAGTATGGCAAGACTTCATTATCGTGGATTGCCCATTGTCTTATAATGCGATCTTAGGTCGCCCAACGCTTGAAAAGATCAAGGCAATCACCTCCACCTATCACTTGATGATGAAGTTCCTCATTACAACAGGGGTAGGCGAGGTGAAAGGTTACTAAACAATGCTTCATCTCGGCTATGAAGACCGAATCTCCTTCGAAACCAAGTGTCCAATAGCAACTACAGATTGACGATGCCGATATGGAGGCATTGAGAGACGAAGTGGAAGAGATTACCCTTGCTGATCCCAAAGAGACAGAAAACACCAAGCCCCTGGAAGAAGTTGCTCCAATCGCCATACATCCAGATCATCCAGATCGCCATGTCATGATCGGGACGGAATTGACCAAGGAGCTAAGAAATGCCTTAGTAGAATTCCTGAAGAAGAACTACGACATCTTTGCATGGTCACAAGGTAATGTCCCAGGTATCAATCCTCAGATCGCCGTTCACAAGTTGTTCACCGATCCTGAACATTCTCCAATTCGGCAGAAGAGATGAAAGTTCGCCCTGGACGCCTGAAAGTCATAGAAGAAAAAGTGGCTAAACTCATCAAAGCCAATGTTATTAGGAAATCTCACTATCCGGATTGGCTCGCCAACATTGTCGTCGCCCCCCAAAAGGAGAGAAATGGAAAGTATGTGTTGATTTTACCGACCTCAACAAAGCATGCCCAAAAGATAGTTTTCCTCTACAGTTCTACCCAAGATTGATCTGATCGTTGATGCAACCTCCAAACATGAACTCCTTAGCTTCTTGGACGCCTTCTCTGGGTATCATCAGAGTAGCCGCTTTAAACATATTTGTCTCAAAATTAGTGAATAAGTGTTTGCCGTTCTTCAAGATCTTAAGAAAGAATCAAGGTTTTAAGTGGATAGACGAGTTCGAGGTGGCTTTCCAACAATTAAAGCAGTACCTTGGATTGCCTCCCCTACTCATAGTTCCTAGCTTAGGCAAAGAGCTCATCTTGTATCTCTCCATCTCGCCAATAACAGTAGGTGTAGTACTTATCCGAGAAGAAGATAAGGTTCAGAAACTAGTGTACTATGTCAGTAAGGTCCTCATGGGAGTCGAGACCAGATACCTGAAAATTGAGAAGCTCACCTATGGACTTCTAATCGCCGCTAGAAAATTTCGCCACTACTTCCAAGCACATTCTATTGTGGTATTGACCGATCAGCCTTTGAAACAGATTCTACAATGACCCGACACCTAGAGACGACTCCTCAAGTGGTCTATTGAGTTGAGTGAGTTTTACATCTGCTATAGACCAAGGATGGCTATCAAGGCCCATGTATTGGCTGATTTCATAGCTGAGTTTACACATGAAGATGCTCCTGAACCCAAGATGACTCTCCCCGAGATGGAAATTCCAGAAGAACAGAACCCTGATGAAGACCTCGCCAGATGGAAGTTGTTCGTAGATGGATCGTCCAACCAGCACGGCTGCGGCGCAGGACTTGTTCTCCAAACTCCTTCAGCCGAACAATTGAAGTATTCTATATGTATTGGGCTCAAAGCCATCAATAACGAAGCTGAATATGAGGCTTTCCTCGCTGGACTTAGAGTGGCAACAGAATTGGGAGTGGAAACCTTAAGACGCCTCATGGACGCCTTCTCTGGATATCATCAGAGTAGCCGCTTTAAATAGATTTGTCTCAAAATCAGCGTATAAGTGTTTTCCGTTCTTCAAAATTTTAAGAAAGAATCAAGCTTTTAAGTGGACAGATGAGTTTGAGGTGGCTTTCCAGCAATTAAAGCAGTATCTTGGATCGCCTCCCCTACTCACAGTTTCTAGCTTAGGCGAAGCCAATAGCAGTAAGTGCAGTACTTATCCGAGAAGAAGATAAGGTTCAGAAACCAGTGTACTATGTCAGTAAGGTCCTCATGGGAGCCGAGACCAGATACCTGAAAATTGAGAAGCTCACCTATGGACTTCTAACTGCCGCCAAAAAATTTGCCACTACTTCCAAGCACATCCTATTGTGGTATTGACCGATCAGCCTTTGAAACAGATTCTACAATGACCCGACACCTTGGGACGACTCCTCAAGTGGTCAATTGAGCTGAGTGAGTTTCACATCAGCTATAGACCAAGAATGGCTATCAACGCCCATGTATTGGCCGATTTCATAGCTGAGTTTACACATGAAGATGCTCCTGAACCCGAGATGACTCTCCTCGAGATGGAAACTCCAGAAGAACAGAACCCTAATGAAGACCTCGCCAGATGGAAGCTGTTCGTAGATGGATTGTCCAACCAGCACGGCTGCGGTGCAGGACTTGTTCTCCAAATTCGTTCAGGCGAACAGTTGGAATATTCTATACGTATTGGGTTCAAAGCCACCACCAACGAAGTTGAATATGAGGCTTTTCTCGCCGGATTTAGAGTGGCAATAGAATTGGGAGTGGAATCATTAGACGCCTTTTGTGATTCTCAACTTGTGGTGAACCAAGTACAAGGAGATTACCTCGCCGATGATCTCTCAATGGTAGCCTACCTGGATGAGGTGAAAACTATGTCCATGAAGATCAAAGACTTCAAGATTCACCAAATCCCCAGAGAGGAGAATAAGAAGGCTGATGCTCTGGCTAACCTCGCCTCAGCCTTCGATTTCATCTCAGATAGGAGTATACCTATGAAATTTTTGGCCAATCCGAGTATAGATGTCGCTAAAACCATTTGTCAAGCAGCCTCCGAACCAACGTGGATGAACGACATTACTGCATACCTCTAGGATGGAACACTGCCATCAGACAAACTCCAAGCTCACCGGATCTAAATACCGATCTGCCAGATTTTGCCTCCTTCATGGGATTTTGTACGAGGTCTTTCTCAGGGCCACTCTTAAGATGTCTCCAGCTTGAAGAAATTGCTTATGTACGTAGAAATATTCATGAAGGAATCTGCGAAAACTATTCTGGGGCAAGATCTCTAGTTAGAAAAGTTGTTCGCCAAGGTTGCTTTTGGCCTCAGATGGAGCGAGACGCATTGATATTCACCAAGAAATGTGACAAGTGCCAGAGGTTTGCTCCAGTAAGTCACGTCCTTCATATTGAGATGGTGCTAATGACCAGTCCGTGGCCATTCGCCCAATGGAGAATTGACATACTCGGACCCTTGCCTCAAGCTCCATTACAGAGGAAGTTTTTGATCGTCGCCATAGACTATTTCACAAAATGGATTGAAGTAGAGCCGCTCGCCAAAATCACTGAAAGAAAAGCCAAAAACTTTGTTTGGAAGAACATCATTTGTTGGTTTGGTATTCCCAAGGTTATCATCTCTGACAACGCGAGGCAATTCGACAACGATGGATTCAAGCTATTCTGCTCGGACGTCGCCATCTCTCACCATTTCTCCTCGCCAGGCCATCCTCAGGCGAATGGTCAAGTCACCAATAGAACAATCCTGAGGAATTTGAAGGGGAGGTTGGAAAAATTCAAGAGTGAATACGCAGAAGACCTTCCGAGCATATTATGGGCTTACCACACAACGACCAGGATCCCTACTGGCGAGATGCTGTACTTGATGGTGTATGGAACAGAATTAGTCATACTAGTGGATATAGGAATGCCGAGCTTCAGGACCTCACATTTCGACAAAGAGAACAATGAGACCGAGCTAAGGCTCAACCTTGATCTCCTTTACGAAAAGAGGGAGCGAGCTGAGATACACCAGGTTGCCTACAAACACCAGGTCGCCAAGTACTATAACAAACGAGTTAAACACGTCTTTCTTGCCTGGTGACTTGGTCATGAGAAAGGTCACTCTGTCTACAAAATAGCTTAACGCTGGTAAGCTCGGCCCTACGTGGGAAGGTCCCTACAGAGTTGTCTAAGGTGTCCAGGCCGGGAACTTACTGGCTAGAAGGCATGGGTGGGAAGGCACTACCTCATCCCTGGAATGCTGAACACTTGAAGAAATACTACCAATAGTTATTCGGGTCGCTATACAGTCAATGTTGCCTGCACGGAGAGATGATGTCGCCAAAGTCTTTATTTTGCCAAGTCTCCATGTATTTATGATTTAGATCGCCAAAATCTTTAGTAATATTCTCCAATCTCCATGTGCTAAGAATTATATCAATAATAAAATTTCTCCAGTTTGATTTTATTGCCACTATTCGCCAATGAGTTATATTGCCAATTTAAAAAAAAAATCGCCATGATGTCACCAAGTTCGGATTAAAGCAAATTGTTATTGTCGCCAATATCAAGATTGCCCATTTACTTGCTATTAAGAAATTTATAAATATTCGCTAAGGCATCTTGATTGCCAGATGATGGATCACTTGATTATTTACATCGCCATGGTGAGGTTTAATATTTGCCCAAGTTAAGGCAACAAGAACCCACCAAAGATCGCCTAATAATCAAGCTCGCCAAATTAACCTGCTTTGCCTACCAGTTAATTTTGACATGTTCTCCATTCTATGGGATAACACCAGTTGATTAAACCCGCCAAGCAATGTCGTTTGCCAAGAGACTAAGTGATATGCGTCAGTTTCACTTCGCTAGATTGATAAAATTTTGATCACCATGATAAAGTTTGAAGTTTTACCTTTTTAAGGTAGATGGACTTAATATATTCGCCTAAGCAATTGAATTGCCAAATGAAGTTATGTTCGCCAACCTTACCTCGCCAATCTCCAGTTAATTAAAATTTT
>BRYF01000025.1:2225000-2235000 GCA_030159135.1 Actinidia polygama | reverse complement strand
AAACATTAAGACATAGGTTGAACATTTAATTATGATTATTTATGATATTATTATGTGAAAAGGACAATTAAAGGTGATTACTATATTTCAATAGATGTACAGGAAAATTTAAAAATTGAAATTTCTTACCCATACTCATTTGGTTGATTCAGTAACTTTCTAACTTAAATTACTCCATTGGCAACTCTTTGTAGCATTATGGAGAATTAAACATGGGATTTGTGTTCTATTTAAGTTTTTTTATTTTAATTTTCTAAATTTTTTCCGAGGTCACCAAATAGTTAAATTAAGGGACATGAGACAAATGGATACATAAAAATAAAAAAATTCTTTATAAAATTAAATGGTAGAGAATAAGGAATATAAGTGGGGAGGCGGTACTCGTGGAAGGAGGGAGGGGAGGACACATGTAGGAGTGTAGATTTGTCTCAATGATAGTGGAAGGCGGACATTTGGTAGGCAGGCAATGAGGGCTGGACTGTAGAGAGGAGCCTATGTGTGCTAGAATCTTTCAGTATTTTAACATAAGGACATTTTGTGGACACTAGGACACAGGAGAGACACGAAATGACGACGAAGGATCCCAAGCCCTTTCTTATCAGGGTTATGTGAATCGTGATGATATACACAACGGATGGGCTTTGATCGTGTAAGGGGATAAAATATCAAGTATCAGTCCTAGCCGAATTAGGGTAGGTACCACTATCAAGCTATCGCTATTCAGTAAGCTTGGGCGGAGTCCTTATGTCGGAGCTCAGTCGAGGAGCAACGGTTGACAGAGATCCTAAGGGTATGACTTGGGCCTTATGTGACTTTGCCGTAAAGTTTTCTTTGACACCCGCACGCCCAGATTCTTACATCGAGCGACGTAACATCCATGCCTTGGGGGAATGACCCAATCATACGGCGACTAGAAGCCCAGTTGGAGGATTTGCAACAAGTTTTGGTGGCCAACAACTTGATACCGCCAGTTACAAAAGTTACCGAAGGACCTTTCGAGGTGCGGTCTACTCGGCGCACAAACGTGCCTTGGGGAGGCCCCAAAGGAAAACAAGTAGTGCTTGATAACACTAAGCTAAGAGCCGAAGTGATAGCAGGACCATTATCTCGGGTAAGCAAAGGGTACCACCTAGCCAAGTCCCTTCCGGCGTGGATCTTCACGAAACCCTTAACGCCAAAAGCAGTCGGGACGAGGGTGACTTGCGTACCAAACCAACTCTATCCACAAAATCCATATCCTCGACCAAATTTGACACTGGGACTGCCAACTCCGAGTTGCCATCGAAGTTCCAGAGCTACTAAACCCCGTTCACAACCGAGATCGAGGGGATGGATCTTCTAAAAAAGTTCAACCCACCAAAGTTTACCCTATACGACAGAAAGTCAGATCTGAAGTCCCACATCAGCCATTTTGGGCAGATGATGGCACTTTGGAACCACCTTGATGCACTCATGTATAGTGTGTTTTCGTCAATCCTAAGTGACCTCAAACTGAAGTGGTTTGACAAACTTCCCGCCAGGTCCATATGAAGCTTTTTCCAACTCTCTGAGTCATTCGTGATTCATTTTGTTATCAACATAAGGCACCCAAGGGTGCCAGCTCTCTCCTAACACTCTAAAAAGGTAAAATCGAGATGCTCTATAAATATAGAAAGCGGTATTAGGAGCTATGCAATGAAATTGAAGAGTGCTCAGAAGAGGTTATTGTGGTCAGTTACAAGATCGGACTAACCCCAAGAGAAAAACTATGGGAAGACCTGACACTCAATCCCCCAACCGATCTTCATGACCTCATGTCTAGAGTGGAAATGTTTGCTTGGCTAGAGGATGATGCCAGGCAAGCAAAATGAGCCACAAGGTTTTCTTCCAAGAAAAATGGCAAATTCAAACATCAAGAAAGTACGGGAGATCGTGAAGATCGCGTGAGGCAATGCATCAACTTGATCATTAAAGAGCCAATCTATAAGCTCCTCACCCAAATTCAAGACAAATCGTATTACTAAAAGCCTACCCCCATGGGATGAGATCCTACAAAGAGCAACCAAAAGTGGAAGTGCACCTTTTTCACGAGGAGAAAGGGTATCGAATCGAGAATTGCCGAGCCCTCAACACTTTTCTTGATCAGCTCATTGATGCTGGGCACCTAAAGGAGTATGTTGATCATGAAAAAACTAAGGTAGAGGAAACCAAAATCAGACCTAATCCAAGGTTTTCCAAGGTGATGACCTATCTTCTTTGGAGGAAGACCTATCTCTGAGGACTATTCACATGATAGGGGTCCAAATTACCCCAATCTTGAGAATAGGATTTGGGGGGGGGGGGGATCCACATCGTCCAACAAATACATGAGGTTCTCTCAGTCCAACCAATAGTAAAGAAGCAAAGGAAAAGCCAGTCTGAGCCATGAAGCATTACCTTTACCAAGGTTGATCTTGAGCGGGTCCAATACCCCCATATCGATCCTTTGGTCATCCAGTTGCGGGTCCATAATTATGATGTGAAAAGGATCTTGGTAGATACCGGTAGCTAGGTGGAGGTGATGTATTATGATCTTTTCAAGCAACTCAAATTGTATGAGACTAACTTAAAGCCTGTCTGAGCCCCGTTAGTCGGGTTCAATGCTTAATCTCATTGGCCCCTAGGAACCGTAAGCCTCAAAGTTCGAGATTAGCTACACAAGATGAAAGGAGTTGCTTCTATGCTGTACCAAGTTATCAAATTTGCCACACCCCAAGGCGAGGAAGCCCTTTATGGGGACCAGGTGACAGCCAAATAGTGTTACCTTGCTATAGTCTCCACAAAGGCAACCATAAAAGAATTGCAGCTGGTGGAGGAAAAAAGGGAAGTCCTAGAAAATGTTGGCAGGACTACTGAGGCCAAGGTCATGGAGGATCTCATGCGCTATGATCTCGACATGCCAAGCTGTTATCACTTTTTCCTCATAGGTTCAAACTTGACGGAGCGAGAGAGAACTGAGCTCATTGAGGTCCTTATAGCAAACATTGAGGTCTTCGCATTGTCCCTATATAAGATGCTCGGGATTGACCCAAGTTTCATCAAGCACGAACTCAATGTCATTCTCAAGGCCAGGGCGGTAAAGTAGTGAGGACGTAGGTTTGCAATAGAGCATGTAGACGCGGTGATAGATGAGATCAAGAAGCTTAGAGAGGTAAGTGCTATAACTGAGGTTCTCTACCTTAGTTGCTTATCCAATACATTTGTGGTAAAGAAGAAGATATGCAAATGGAGAGTTTGCATTGATTTCACAAGTCTCAACTGAGCTTGTCCGAAAGATTACTTTCCCTTGCCAAAGATTGATCAATTGTTGGACTCTACCTCGAATCATGCTTGAATGAGCTTATTGGATGCATACCGAGGTTACCACCATATTGCCATGCACAAACCAGATCAAGATAAAACTACCTTTATCACCCCCTATGATATTTTTTTCTACATGGTCATGGCCTTTGGGCTTAAGAATGCTGGGGCCACCTACCAACGCATGATCACAAAGATGTTCAAGCCACTGATGGATAAAACCATGGATGTTTATACTGATGACATGGTGATCAAAAGTAAGAAAGAGCCAGATCATTTGAAGGACCTCGCTGAGGTGTTCACGGTCTTCAAAGAATACAAGCTAAGATTGAACATAACCAAGTGTGCTTTCGGAGTGAGCCCGGGCAAATTCTTGGGACACTTGGTAACTTGGCAAGAAATTAAAGATAATTGAGAGCAGATCTCGGCCATCAATGACCTTGTCATTTCGAGGACAGCGAAGGAGGTTTAAAAATTGATTGGAATGGTGGCAACACTTAATCGTTTTATCAGTAAGACTTTTGACAAGTGTCGTCCATTTTTTCAACTCCTTAGCAAAAATAAAATTTTTCTTGTAATAAGAAATGCAAACAAACCCACACAATAATATTCCAACCTCACTCTAAAAAATCGGGAATATAAAATTCTCTTACAACCACTCCATAAAAAAAAATCTGAACGTCTCACAACCAATGATAAATATTATAACTCAAAAATATCAAAAACTCCCAACCTTGTACTGTAATGAACCGATTTCTATCTCGAACCAATATCTGCAACCAAAAATGTTACAGGAAAGTATACTTAGCATCATAATGTAAAGAATTATGCTTTGAAAAAATTTAGATGGATCAACCTTTTTAAACAACTAATTTTTCTTATAAAATTTACAAAACTTTTTAAAAGAATCTTCAATATGAATTTAAACCATCTTTCCATCATATTTTTAAACAATCACTTTATGGATCAAAGTTTTCTCTCAATAATCAACCTTTTTCAATAAAATATTAATCAAACATTTTTTATAATTTTTCTTAACCATTGAAAAATACTCTCAACTACTTCTTGTCAACCAATTTTCTCCAAGCGTGGGAATAATATCAACTATATAATATATTTTCTCAAAAGAGAATTTTATTACCAAATGTGCCATAGGAGTGTTTACCTCACGACTCAGGAATTATGACGGTACCTTTACCTCAGTCACAGCTCACATGTAGTGGCGGAGAGGAGGGCCATTCATTATCACCAATGGTAGGTGCCAACATATTAGATTAGTAGTCAACCAAAAAGGTAAGCAACAACCAACTCACTGGGCAAACAACATCCAAGTTTTCAAAATAATCAACGCAAGCACAACAACCAAGCTTGCTAACTAGTAGGCAAGCACACAACCAAACTTGCAAACTAGTACACTGACACATAAGGTATAAAAATAACATTTGATCCGTACAGGTATGTAAACATAGCATTTTCTTCAACATTATTTTTATCCATCTTAATTAACCATATTTTCAATCATTTTTTATAAAGTAAATAGAAATAAAAAATAATGTATGTCAAATCATATGAAATCTAGATACTTTCACCTTATCAACCTCCAATTTCAGTTCCACGCTTTACTCGCACCCATTCCATTCACATAACCAAGACACCTATTAAAATAATCCCACCTAAAGATGTGAATTGTACAACACCCATCAAGCTTACTACCCAAATGCATACAAAATGCATAAAAATATCACATGCATCCCAATAGTGCTCAAATATATAATTTTTCTGAAAATCAAATACTTGTTAAAAAATCATAAAATTAATCATAGAATAACTAGCCATGAATGGGTATAACATTCTAAAAAAATTCATAATTTTTCAAGTTAGGAAAGTATTTCTAAAAATTAATAATTCGGACTAACATACTGCATAAATTTTTTGCACAGAAATTTATTGACAGTAGCTTGGTTTATGAATTATTTGGGTTTTTTTTTTAAATTAATTAAATTAAATACTCAACAACTAGACATATAAATGTATCACATACAAAATATTCAATTTTTTCTGAAGTCTGTAACTAGTTTTATAAAATTCGCAAATTTTTTGCTTAGAATTTTTGAAAAATCTACTTAACCCAAAAATAGGTTATACAATTGCTACGAAGTTTCAATACAATATAAATTAAAATTAAATATACATATATCATTTTAATTCTCATAGTTAATATAAATTTTTCATAATTTCATGAAAATTTTAGATTATAGAATATAAGAAAATATGAATCAAACTTTGAAATATATAAAATTCATACCTTATTTGAACTCCCAAATTTTTTTTCTTGAATTTTTTCAAACCTCACCCTTAGTTTTCACCTCTCTCTCTTAAAGATAATAGAACCTAGAAGAAGAAGAAAAGAATTGGAGGCAGTGCCTAGAAAATTCCTAAAAATGTGTGCTAGTTGTCCCGTGGCCACAAGCCCCTCTTTCAAAGTCCATACACAGAAAAATTGACACCTCACTCAATTATATTAACAAAATTGCATTTCAGCCCCAATAACTTTTAAGTAATTACATTATTTCTTATCAACTTAGATATGTCCTTTAATTTGACCCCAAAAGTTATAATTCTTGCACTTTAAAACCAAAACGTATTAAATGACTTAAATTTAATTCCAACGGTTCCTCTAAGGTCCCAATCATTCACGAGTCCTATTATACTTGCCCCATTACTCACATACACACGTCATTAAGCATCACAAATACTCATAAAGGCTTGATAATATATTAAAATTAGATCCGGGACATTACAATCTCCCCTCCTTAAAAATTTCGTCCTCGAAATTTACCATTCCAAAATCTTGGAGAAATCTGCACATTAAGAACAATTTATAAACTTTCCTTTCTTATTCTGATTCAAAATCTTTAATCTCATGATCAAACAACTCCCATCACACTTCAACCATTTATTACCCAAACATCACATCTCCAATTGCTCAATTTACCCCCAAATAAGCAAGTCATTAAATACTCTACTTGTCATTCTATCGTCTAACCTTGCAAATTTAAAAATTCAATTGTCCATTAGATCATCAATATTCAAATACCCCAAATTAGTTTCCTTATCAAATGATTCCCGCCACATGTATCACAATAGTAATCTTTTCGAGCTAAAAAAACTTAGCCATATTCCTTTCTAAACTCCCAATTATCAATAGAAAAAAAAATGCACCAATTAGAAACTATAAATGATCATTTCGATCACCACTTTAACATATTTTTCCAAATATTACCATAATATTTCATAACAATAACCATAATCACATTCTTCTCCAAGTCCTCACGGCAAAACCAATAACTTTAATCAGTATTCAACTACAATTAGGACGAGTTCACAAATTTACAAAAAATCACTCATAACTCTCCATACTAATTAATATACCCAACGCCCTTTTCATTTATTCCATCCCATATAACTTTTTTAAAATTAAAAAAATTACAAATTCAAGTACCAATAATTTCATCTCGCAAAAAAGTCAAATCTACAGATTCCACACTTAACATTCAAGGATACTATTGTCAAATGTAGATCATACTCTTCAAACAACCTCACTTATAATTTAGTATCAAAATCAACTAAAGTAACACAATTTTGTATCGTCCAAATAAAATTTAACACAAATTATTCAATCAACTAACAAGTCTTTCTAATAATTGATGCAATACAGGTCACCCTTATATTTTCTTGTATAATTTTAACTTATTTACTTGACCCAAACAAATCATATCCTTGTACCATTCTATTTTTAAAATACCCTCTACGCATGCTTCTCACTGCCAATTGCCTATATAAACCAATTAAACCGTATACAACTACAT
Organism: Actinidia polygama; assembly: GCA_030159135.1. Classification (NCBI taxonomy): domain Eukaryota; kingdom Viridiplantae; phylum Streptophyta; class Magnoliopsida; order Ericales; family Actinidiaceae; genus Actinidia; species Actinidia polygama. Next base: position 2,227,813 of record BRYF01000025.1, on the reverse strand, counting down.
ATCTTTTAAGATAATCTCAATCTTTTAATATCACACCAACCAAACATCAATGGATTATTCCTTTGTCCCAAGCATTTATCAAAAATTATAATTTGTAATTATCATCAATTTATCTTCAACTTGCTCAGTATAAATAATCATTCTTCAAACAATTTGGTATCAGTCCAATATATAAACTTCAAATTTGATTTCGAAACAAGTTATTTGTCCTCTCATCACTACAACTCTAGAATATTATCTAACAAATAACTCAATCCATAGTATGTTACAAGAGCAAATTAAACTTGCCAATAACTCTAACCATTACCCATCCTATAACTGCAGTACTAATTAAAACAATAAGTTTTTACCTGCCCACACATTTACTTTACCATCGATGTTTCCTTATTGGTACTCTTGATCAAGGTTTTAATCTTCCATATAACCTCTCTAAATCATCTGAATAAATTTATAATTTAGAATATTCTCTTCCAATTGCTTGCCTCTTTTCGGTGTATATTTTATCTATATTAATTCAGTTCTCAAGCGTAGGAACCTACCAGTGCAGCATAATACTCAAAAGTCCAAGATCGTATACACAGAGAGTTGGTTTGCAAGATTTGAGTATTTTGTTGTTGTAAGTAAAGAAATAAAATATAAAATATATTTTTGTGATTTTTAAAAAATTTATGAAATGAAAAGTAAACTACAAATTGTAAAGTAGCACGGTTTAAGTACTTAGTCATCTCCTACCTCAAATGTTCCAATTCCTTCTCCTTTTATGAACTCAACCAATTATCATGGTAATTATGAAATTGGTTGGAAGATTTTTTAGTGAAATTTCTATTTTATGTCTAAAGATGTGTTTATGAAATCAATACTGATTTTCTTTTGATAAGGTTTCAAATACTCAGAATGTAAGGGATCTAAGGAATAATTATACCAAGTAAAATTGATAACAATTAATCAAAGATGTGTACAATTCTAAGTTTTGATGTTTAAAACTACCATTATGATTTTATAAACAAACATTAAAATTATTTTGAAAGAGAATAGAAATTAGTTCATTAACGGGTCGAAAGAGAACATCGTCCTTGAACCGAGCCTAACTATTTAGCCTATCATATTTGTTAAAAATTAAATATATTTTTATTTTTAAAAATTAAAATAGAATTATACTAAGTATTTAAAAGCATACGGAATTAAATACTTGACAGATAAGTAAATTAAGCAATAAAACCAGCTGACATGGCGGTAGAATCATCCATTATAGTGGTAACAGTAAACATAAAGTAAGCATTAAAGTAAGCATTAAGAAAGCATAAAGTCTTTCGACATGGCGATAGAATCGTCTATTATGGTGACAAATTTAAATTAAGCAGTAAAATAAGTGATAAAGTATAATTAATTATATATATATATAATAAGCTGTAAATACTTAAAACTTAGATTAATTGAAACGATTTACAGTATATTGAAATAACAAAAATAAAGTACAAGTGTTTGAGAATTTAAACTATTCTAATTTAGTCTAATCTATAACTTGAAATGAAAAGTGTATAAGCTAAATCAAAAACTAAAACTAAATTTAAACTAAACTTTGAGACAGAGAGATTGCTAACAAAAACGAACTTCTCCTAAAAAAAAAACTCAATCCTAAAATTTTCTACCCTTCATGAGAACTCTCTGTCTCCATATATATAGGCAAAACACACACACACACACACACACACATACACATACACATACACATACACATATATATACATATATAAATTCGAAGAGAGAGAGACAGCCGAGAGAGAGGAGAGACGTGAGGGGTGCCGGGGTGGGTGGCTTGGGCCACTTTTATTGACTTTTCAAGGCTCATGTCACATGGTGTGATCATGACAATTCATCATAATTTTTCATGATTTTAAGGAAATGTGTTTCTTGGGGAATGAATGGCCTTGGTTCCTTCTCAGTATTTTTGCCCACTGATCACTTGGAGAATGACGACCTATCAGCATTTTGAGCAATTTGGCCACTGTCCGGTGCCCGACCGGTTCAGCATTTTGTCCGACCAATCGGGATTTGATCGGTGCTTATTTTGCTTGTTCTCGGCCTTGGTTTGAACTTTTATTCAAGTCTTTTTATCTCTCTAATACTCCATTTTATCTGCAAAACTATTAAAAACTCATTTGCACAAAATAACAATTAAATTAAACAATTAAAACGCACAAAAAATACTAAAATACAAGGAAATGTGACCAATAAAATGCAATATTTTGTGTCAATCACCAATCCACGGTAATGCCCAACTAAGTCCAAATACATAATTTATATATATACATCTGGAAACTCATGACCATATATATATATATATGTATACTCTTTATTTTTTATTTAAAAAAATAACTATTCCATCCCCCGAATTACATGCTCAAAGAACTTCATTTCTAAAAATCAATGTACACAATCCATACTTAGCATGCAACCAATAATCTTATTAAAGTTTACATCACAATCCTCAAATGTTCTTCATACAATTCTTCTTGTACTCTCAATACTATTTCACATCACCCTTCTTTGGTATTAGTCTTCTAGTACCCCACCAAATATCCACTCTTACAATTAGTACTTTTTCATAATCTATCAAAATAATTTACTGTCGATAAACTAATCTCTTATTTGTGATAACAATCTCAAACAAATTTTTAGAAATTACATCCGTAAAACACACACAAAGCTGTAACCTCCACGAACTAAATTATTCTCATTCATCCAGATGATAGAAAAAACTTTCAAATATGATTTTATCTCCTATTAAAATCTTTATACACAAAATAATGCCC
>BRYF01000025.1:2200000-2205000 GCA_030159135.1 Actinidia polygama | reverse complement strand
AACAATTCAAAGGGAAATAAAAACTTAGGCTTTATTTGTTAATATGAATTTCAAATCAAGAAATTTTACATTTTTATTATGTAGAAATGTTAATTGTAGTATTTTGTATAAATAGAAATTTAGAATTTTTGTAAAAAGGGTCGAAGTTCTAAAATAACACAAACAAAATCTTTTTAAATTTCAAAAGTAGAAAACAAATTATGAAAGTTAAAACCAAAATAAAACTTAAGGAAGCTGTAAAATGTAGACTTATAGAACCGAAGTGCAAAAAATAATTTAGACTGGGACCTGTGTTGAACACAATTTTTTAAGGCAAATTTACGCCCTCGCTTTGATGCTCATGATTACTGGATGTCATACAATAGTCTTTTTGCACACAATTACAATATTATAACTGTATGCATGGTGAACAGAACAATAGATGAACTCTCTAATGCATAATTCTCTATCACAATATGTAGAGTGTATGTGTGTGCAGAAAGTCAAGAGATTGAATGAATGAATGGAGAATGCTAAAGTATGTACTGGTATTTATAGGCGCACATGAGACTGTTCGGAACAGGCAACAAGGTGTGAAGACCGAACGTGAATAGTCAATGGTTCAGTCAAAGCAAAGCGGGTAGACTCATGCGAAAAGTTACAACCCAATAGCCCGCAAACCGATTCGACCCAACAATCCAGTTTCTAGAAGGGAAATAAATAAAACAAATAGAAAATAAATTTAAATAAATAAATTTCTCCAACCACCTCCAACACAAGCCCAAACTCAAGAACGGGTGGGAATCGGCTCGCTCACAGTTCTATGGTGGTTTGTGATTTGTGAGCCCATGTAGGTCCTTCCCCCTCACAAAACTTGGGTGTCCCTAGGGGCCCAACCCAAGGGTCACACTCCAAAGTTTATAAAACCACTTAGTCTTTCTCTCACAATCAATGTGAGACGTAGTGCATTTCTTCTTCATTCTACCATTTCAAGTAACCATCTTTAAAGTTAATTTTTATTCACACCAAATAATGATTTTACCCAAATCGTTACATAGTTCTATTCCCTACATGTAATAGAACATGTTTCAATGTGGATCCACCCAAAATAAGTATAGGACCCACTTTTGTTTTGCTCTAAAGTTCCGCAAAATCATAAAAAATTTCAACAATCCCCCACATGAATAAAATTTGCATGACAATCTATGAAATGCAGACCTAAGAGAGTTCCAAATGGAAATTCTCTGCATAGAAGATAGGTAGCTTTCTGTCTTGAACCTTTCCCTGCAAAATACTATTGGATTTTCTGGCTAACTAATGGACGCGATGCCTTGAACTATTTATCCGTTTGTGAAAACCAAGACAATAGCAATCATGTAGAGTTTTTCCAACCACTGTTCAGTTCTCACAATTGTGCCCGTTTTGGCTTTGGGTAATTCCTGAAAATTATGAGTGTTTTAAAGAACTAGCTTGGTCATTCTCATAGAAGCGACCCCTACACACCCACATAGGTGATTCCCATTAAAGGCATCCTGCAATACCCCACTCGAATATTCAAGATATAAGAATCGTTAAAAGAATAGCTTATCCTAAAATGTTGCATAGGAATAAGTAGGAGATATAATCTCCACAGTGATGAACTGAGTCACACACAATTAGGTTGTCCCTTTTAAACCTAGATCTTGGGATCTCCAATTAATTAGATTAGGTTTCCATTGAGACAACTCTTAAGATATAGGCATTAAACTCATTCAATAAATTATAAACTTGATCTCTTGCAAGGCCTTTAGTAAGTGGATCTGCAATATTCTCTTTAGACCTTACAAATCGAAATAATTCCATAAGGAAGCAAGTGTGTTATGATATTATGTCTATGACGTATGTGTCGTGACTTACCATTGCTGACAAATTGTCATAATGTATACAAATAGCTTGCACAGGTTTTGGCCACACGTGAATGTCTTCTAAGAAGTGGCGTAACCATTCAACTTCTTCTCTAGTTTTATTTAATGCTATGAGTTCAGATTCCATTGTGGACCTAGCAATACACATTTTTTTTGATGATTTCCAAGACACAACAACAACTCCCAACGCAAAGACATATATACTAGTGAATTTAGAGTCTTTCATATCTGACATTCAATAGCATCATAGTATCCTTCAAGTACTACAGGATATCGAGTATGTTGTAGCCCATAATTCTGGGTGTACCTCAAGTATCTTAATACCCTCAACCCTAGGGTTACTAGTATACCTTCTTAATTTGCTACAACGTAGGCTATATTTGGCCTAGTTTAACTCTTATATATTGTATACACTATTATTTGGGAATACTTCAATTGAAATATGCCTTCTCCACTATTGGGATAGGTTGACATTCTTATCAATTGGTGTTCTCACTACACGAGTTTCATCCTTGTCGAATTTCTCCAAAATTTTCTCAACATAGCGCAATTGAGATAAAGGCATATTCGTTAGATGTTTTAATGATCTTCATCTCTAGAATGACATCTGTTTTACCCTTATCTTTCATGTCAAATTGAGAATTCAATATTTTCTTGATAGTTTGAATCATTCCATTGTTACTACTAATAATGAGTATGTCATCTGTAAAAAGGCAAATAATGGCATATCACTTTTCTGTGTCTTTATATAGATACACTTATCACATTCATTGATATTGAATCCATTTGACATCATAGCACTGTCAAACTTCTTATGCCAATGTTTGGGTGCTTACTTTATCCATACAAAGATTTAACAAGTTTATACACGTTTCCCTCTTTCCTTGGAATTACAAACCCTTTTGGTTGCTTCATGTAAATTTTCTCATCTAAATCACCATTTAAAAATGCAATTGACGTATTTCAAGATTGAACAATGCAACAATAGCAATAAGCATTCTGATGGATGTTATTCTTGTTACTGGTGAATAAGTGTCAAAATAGTCCACTCCTTAGGTTTATCTATTACCCATGATAACAAGCCTAGCTTTGTATTTATTGATTGACCCATTTGCTTTCATCTTCCTCTTGAATATCCATTTATATCCAAGAGGTTTTCAAGATGAATTCAATTTCATTGTTGATAGCAACCAAAGGTGATTTGGGGGTGGACATTGCCTCTTTAAGATTTTGAGGCTCATTTTCTAACAAATAAATTAAAAATTTTAGACCAAAAAATTTAGATATTCTAGACCTTTTACTAGGTCTAGGCTTGTCAATATCTTCCTCTTCTTCATGGTCTTGACTACTGACAGTTGTAGTATCATACATTCTTTTTATAGAACTTGTCTCTTGTGTGGATTTACTAGGAAATACATCTTCAAAGAACTATGCATTTCTAGATTCAATGATTGTTCCAAAATGGAAGTACAGATTATTGAACGTATGCACTGAGAATCGATATGCACTACTATTGTGTGCACCCAATGAATACACAATCAATAGCTCTAGGTCCTATCTTTACTTTCTTAGGAGTAGGAACTGCCACCTTATCCAAACACACCCACACTCTCGAATATAATTTGCAGACAAAATTATTCTCCCCCACAAATTCTGGGGTAATCTAGAACTTATCAACAAAGCATTCATCATTTCTTTTAAAATTATAGTTTTTCATTCAATAATACCATTTTGCCGTGGAGAATAGAGTGCGACAGTTTAGTGAATTATTCTATGTTGGGAACAAAACTCACCAAAAGGTGCTTCATATATACCACTTCTATCACTCCTTAGAATTTTAATCTTTTTGCTAAGTTATTTCTCAACTCCATTCTTATAATGAATGAACCATTATAAGGCATCATCCTTACTTCTTAACAAGTACACTTAATAGTATCTTGTGCAATCGTTAGTAAAAGTTATAAAATACTTTTTACCTCCTCATGTTTGAACATATTTCAAATCACAAATATGACTATAGATTAAATCCAAAGGTTCAGTATTCCTCTCAATGGATTGAAAGGATGTCCTTGCTAGTTTGGACTCCACAGAAGTTTTACATTTATAGTTTACATCTATATTAAATTTCGTCAATTAATCTATGTTAATTAATCTACACAAATATTCAAAATTAACATGTCCGAGCCTGTTACGGCACAAATAAGAAGATTCAAACAAATAAGCAATGGACGTGTTCTTATTATTGATGACAGGGTATACAACAATCATTACATTCATCTTAAATAGCACATCGCTCAAATAATTTCTGCCTACATAATTTGTCAGATACAAAGATCAATTTGAAATCATATTGCTTAACAAAGATTCGGATACTAAATTATTTAGAATTTCTAGCACATGCAGCACATTATTTTGTGTGAGTTCCTTGCCCGATGTCATTTTCAGCACAACTTTCCCTTGTCCTTCAACTTTGTCAATCAAGAAGCTTCCAATGAAGAGTTGCTCTCCATTAGTCACATGCTGATAGGAAGTGACCATTTTATTATGGGAGCAAACATGTCGGGCACCCCCAATGTCTACCCACCATTCTTTAGTGTTGATTCCAATCATGTTAACTTCAGACACCACCGCCGAAAGAATCATCTCAGTCACATCATTGGGAAGATGTTTTATTTAAGTTATGTTGGCCTAAGCATGCTTAGGCTTTTGTAGGAATTTCCTTGGTCTTTGCAACTATGGAAGTCCTTAGCACGATGCCCTATCTTGTCACAATTGAAGCATTTGCCTTTCAACTTCTTTTTCTCTTCTGAAGATTGACCAGAATACATTCCCTTTTTGTTCTTATGGCCTTGCCCTTGCCCTAGTTCCACAATGTTAGCCTTAGCTTCTAAATTGGAACGCTTAATTTCCTCTTTTTTTTAGAAACTCAGTTGTCTTCCTCTTCTCGCTTTATCTCCTTATACTTATGCTTCAAGTAGTTTTTGAAATCCTTACAAGATGGTGGCAACTTTTAAATGATAACAGTCACTTGAAAAGATTCACTCAAACTCATTCCTTCTGCGTAAATTTCATGTAGAATGACTTGAACCTCTTGTACTTCACTGATGACGGTCTTCG
>BRYF01000025.1:2135000-2147500 GCA_030159135.1 Actinidia polygama | reverse complement strand
ACTTTTAGTTGCACACTGTCGTAGTGCTGACTTACCAACCCATTAAATAGGTTCTGCAGAGACGACCGGAGGTGTCTGGAAGAATTGCAAAATGGACTGTTGACCTCGACGAATTTGACATATAATAAGAGTCAAGAGCTGCCATAAAAGGCCAAGCGGTAGCAGATTTTGTGGCAAAACTGATGACAAACGAGACTATGCCAAATTGTGCAACCGAGCCCAAGGCAACCTTTCCATCCGAAGTTTGGACCCTAAGTGGATGGGTCGGCTGCCAAGGAGGCATGCGGAATAGGGATAATACTTGTCTCCCTGCAAGGAGATACCTACGAATGAACACTAAGGTTCAGTTTTTAATACCACAAATAATGAGGCGGAGTAAGAAGCAGTTATATATGGCCTATAGATGGCTCGGGCGTTAGGGGCAAGCATTTGGAAGCGCAAAGCAACTCACGACTTATATTCAGATAAGTTAAGGAGGTTCTCGGAGTTAAGGAAGACAGGATGAAGGTGTACAAAGAAGTCATGGAGAAGCTGGCAGGTGGTTTCAAAACGTTCTAGATTCATCAAATTCTGCGAGACTAGAATGGGAAGGTGTCTGCATTGGCAAGGTTGGTGTCTGCCCCCAAATAAAATTAGAATAGAGAGACTGATAGAGTTAGTGTAAAAAACAACAGATTAACTAAAATAGAATTGGTGATTTTTGAGTTATAATTTGGCTCAAATTTAGTGAGTTCGATGTGAATGCTCCTATCTGCAAGTTTTTAAACTATAGTGTTTTGGATGTAATTGAGCAAACAGACAGGGTGCCTTTGTAATTTAATTGTTACTATATAATCCTACTGCTACCCTGATCGGGGATTCAGGTTAAGTGTTGGCAGAAGTGCCTGCGACTTGGTGGATCGTCAGTCATAGTTCGAAATTGTTTTGTTTGTCCTCTTTGAGTAATTTGGTCGTAACTCAAATTCTGTTTGTTGTGGTAGAAAATTGAGGCGAGCAGCCAAGAGTCAAGTTGCTCTGGATGGCGAGGTGGTAACCTCGGAAAAGACTAGGGCGACCTGCGTAACAATGAACAAACGTTACTGGCGGGGGCGATGCCGCTCAAAACCCCTCTAGCATGCGAATCAGACCAAGGCGATCAGGAGAATAAAATAGCTGAGCTTTGATAATTATGAGATATTGAGAGTAAAATTAGATTGTACCTCATAATGATGGGGGATCGACCTTTATATAGATAGAGAATGGAGAGCCATGTTAGGAAACTGCGGCGTGATCCTCGGACGACTAAGTATGGAAGTCTATCCTGAAGATTTAGGAGATTTAATAGGGAGATCTAACATCTAAAGGATATCCCGCGATTGTGGGCGTCATGATGGAAAGAATCTCTTCTAGAGGTAGTTTCCCTGTGGAGATAGAATCCTTGTGGAGATGGAGTTCGTATGGAGATGGTCTTTTGTCTGGCGATGTTAATGACCTCGCTTGGTGGCGATCTGAAGATGAACTCATTTTTACATTCTGGAGATGTGATTGCGTGGCATTCATATAATGGGCGACCAGGATTGTCTGGAGTCACGGCGAGGTGATTGCTGAGGCGATGTACTCAACTTGGTGAATATTTCCTCCCACCTCAGTAGCCCCCTACTCGAGATGCCGAGAAGGATCACGGGATCTACGAGTATTTGAAAAGTGAATGCTTTCTGGCAGTGTAATAATGGCGCGTTTCTGGAGGCGGACATGTTGAGGAAGGCAATAAATACGGATATGATGGTGTAAGTAAAATGGCGGCACATTAATGAGACTTTTGGCGGTAAAGGTGGTTATGGGCTCAGAATTCAAAACGCAGGGTGATCTGAGGCGTTGGAGCAAATGAATCTCAGCCCCTGGTATCCCCTATATATAGAGGGGCCCATATACTCATTTGTACTTTTTCGTTTGTGCTACCAAACTGCTGCTTTCGTTCCAATTTCCTCCTCGCCCTTACTCGTGGTCACCTACTTGCCCTTTAGCTCAGTAAGTATATTTTTTTACCCCTTCTTTTAACTTTGTTTTAGTAGTTTATGTCCCGTAGGCCTGACGTAGTTAACTCTAATGACTTAGACCCTCCGCCTTCCTGGATATCCGACCACTTAGGGGAAGAATCATCATTTATGACCGATGAGGTAAATCAGTCTCCCTCATCACCTATGGAGGATCCTCCAGCCTCGAGGGTTAACCCCCTGATCGTCATTCATCCTTCTGTGGAGAAGGAAACTAACATTATGACCATAGAAGAACTGAACCTTCTTAGGGCGACCTACTCTTTTCCAGCGGGTGTGCAAATTCGCCTTCCCAAGGAGGGCGAAACCATAGTTTCAACTCGTCCAAGCGAAGTGGCCTTTTACGAGGCCGCCTTTCCCGTGGGCCTCCGCTTTCCAATTCACCCTACTGTTAGGCTAATTTTATAATTTTACAACATCTGCCCCGCCCAACTCGTCCCCAACGCAATGCGAAGCATCGTTTGTGCCATGGCTTTGTGGCGAGTATATAAATACCACCTGTCCCTTTTTGAGTTTAGGAATCTATTCAGCCTCAACAATAATCCTAAGTCGGACCAAGGCTGGCTATACTTTAAGGCGAGGTACAAGAAGACCTTGCTCGGAGGATAGCCCAGCAACGTCAAGGGGTGGAAGAGCAAATTCTTTTTTGTCTCATGAGACGAGTGGGAGCTTCTAGGAGGCTCATCTCGGGAAGGTATCCCAAGGGTACCGAGGTCGTGGGGCATTCCAGGTCGATTTCACATTTGGTCTTTTTTGCTTTCCTTAAATTTGCTTGGAGAGTTTTATCATTCAATTTTATTTTCTTCTAGATAAAAACTGCAACGATCCGCCTAGGCTATATGGAGACGAACCTCAACTTTTTAAAACGAATTTTAGCTCAGTTGTGAGTCAAAGAAGATATTCAGTTCTGGTGCTTTTGGAGTCAAAGTCTGTTCGTCGAGTTTTCGTTTATCCTGGGTCCACGGCCTCCAGGACTCAAGGCGAGGAACGTCCCGAAGGTGGAGCACAGAGTTCATCAACCGATGCGGGTGAGTCCCTCCCCTCCCATGGTGAAATTAATCAACAAGATAGCCACTCCCGAGATGAATCAATTGAATACTTAGGAACCCTTAGGTCAAATATAAAGAGAATATTATCCCATATCCCCAAAATGACCTTGCTAAGGTGGTCAGGAGGGAAAATCCGAGACCCTATTTTAGATTCTTTATCGAACACTACGAGCTCAAGCTCGGACTCCTCGTCGGAATTCGGGTCGGACCTGGGGTTATTCCCCGATGTCAAATCGGATGGTATTGCCTCTCATCTATTCTAAGTATCTGATTTTCCTTGGCTGATATATGTATTATTGTGTAGCTATGTTGCAAAGGATTAGCCTCAACAAGATTGGGAAAAGGTCGCCAAATTAAAGAGTGGAGGTTCTGCGGCAATGCTTGCCCCGACGAAAGGGGTAGTGATTGGCGAGAAGCGTCTACGGGATTACCCCTTCGGCTTTCCCGGAAAGAAAATCAAAATAGCTTGCAGCCCAAAAGGGAAGGAGGCCGCCACCGTGCCCGAGCCCCAAAAAAAGGAGGGCAAGTCCGGTCAGGCGCCGTTCTCAGGATCCACACCTTCTTCGAGGCCCATGGGAGGAAGATCGCCCAGCTTGGGCACTGTCCTCGGCCCTGAGGCCTCCATCCTCGTCAGTCCCTCTGTAGTCGAGAAGATTCTTTGGGGAGCGATTCCTTTGGCCGACCAAGAGAATGTGAGGTAGCTGTCCTTGGATCAGACGGCAACTTAATTCTTCCACCACCTCGACCAGGTACTACCTCGGTTCTGCACCCAGTTTTCCTTAATAATCCTCATCTAGGTCGATCTAAAAAGGAATATTTATAGCAGGAGCTCGTTCTGGGATCTTCCCTGGCCGTGTAGGGCAGGGAATCTGTAGGGAGGTGTCTCTTCAACAAGCACAGGTAACTTCACTAGAGAGCGAAGTTTCCCGCCTTCAAGGATTTTCTGGAAACCTGGAACAACAGTTAGTAGAGGCCCGAGCTCGAGAACAATAGGCTATCGATGAGCTTACTAAGATGAAGGTCGACCGGGACTCCCTTGTCGTCAAGTTGGAGAGGTTGGGCGAACTGGTGGTGGAGCTACAGGATGCGATGGATAAAGCTCAGTTGTCTTCCATGGAGAAATTCAAATCCTTGTTAGATTTTCTGGAAACGGTTGAAAACCCTGCCTCCAAGTATTTTGGCAAAGGATTTGACTTTTGTAAGCGGCAACTTCATCACCATCATCCTGATTTGGCTATTAATTTGGAGGACACGGACCTGGATCTAGACCTGTTAGTCAAGGAGGACGAGGCAGCCGAAGGAGAGAAGAAGGGCAAGGATGAGGGAAAGAAAGGCAGTAGCTCTTCCCCTATCTTGAATACTTGTAATTTTTTTATTTTTTTGTAATGGCGATGTATTATCCTTACATTAATGACAATACTCTTGCTCGAACTTCCATTTTGTTCTGGTATTGGCGATCTCAATCTTTAAATGTAATTTAAATGTTCAAATAAAATTGGAGCCCTCTCTGGAGAACAAACATCGAATTCGTTTATGGCAATCAAATAATTCGGCGAGATCGATCAAATAATGATGATTAGAATTGTTTGGTGAGAATGTTGCATTTTGTAACGCATATCTTGTATTGGCGATCACAAACTCGAGAGATGGCGAGGTAAAATTTTTCGGTTAGTCGAAAACACCAACTTACTAAATAGGCTTGTTTAGGCGAATTGTCAATTTACCTTAGCCAAGTGAATTGGGGTGTTTCAAGAACCTTGGCGACAAGAATTTCAACGGGTTCATGATGTCCTTCCAAGGCGACTAAGATTCTTGATAATGTATTCTTGATAACGGCGACATCTACAATGGTGACCAAGACGTCTTATCATATCGTAATGAATGGGCATGCTTGATAATGGTGAAATCCTCAATGACGACCAAGATATGGCGATATCCCCAATGGCGAGCAAGACGCCTCTGTCGTTTTATAACGAACTGGAAATCTTGATATTGGCGACATCCTATATGGTGATCAAGATGCCTCTGTCATTTTGTAACGAATTGGTAATCTTGATATTGGCGACATCATATATGGCGATCGAGATGCCTCTGTCATTTTAAAACAAACTGGTAATCTTGATATTGGCGACATCCTATATGGCGATCGAGATGCCTCCGTCATTTTGAAACGATTTGGCAATCTTGATATTGGCGACATCTTATATGGCGATCAAGAGGCCTTTGTTGTTTTGTAATGAATTGGCAATCTCGATATTGGCGACGTCTTATATGGCAATCAAGATGTCTCTGTCGTTTCGTAATGAACTGGAAATCTTGATATTGGCAAAATCCATGATGGCGATAATGGTGTGATAACAACCAGACTTGGTGACATCATATGGTGAAACAAAAATGAAATTTTATTAAAATAGGCAATCTATTACAAAAAAAGAAAAAACGGGAGCGTGTTCTTAGAATGGCGACTAGAAGATTGACTGGTAATATTTTTTCAAGTGCTCGGCGTTCCAAGGGGGAGGGAGTGTATTTCCGTTCATGTCTTCCAACTAATAAATTCCTAGTCTGGATACCTTGAAAACTTTGTAAGGGCCTTCCCATGTAGGTCTGAGCTTCTATGCATTTGGTTCTTTTGTAGACAATGTGACCTTTCATAGGACTAGATTACCTGGTAGAAAAGATTTGTGCTTAACCCTCTGGTTGTAGTATCTGGAGACTTGGTGTTTATAAGCTCCTTGGCGTACTTCAGCCCTTTCCCTCCTTTCATCAAGGAGATCAAGATTGAGTCTCAGCTCGGTTTCATTGTTCTCCCTGTTGAAATTTGAGGTTCTGAAACTTGGCATTTCGATCTCGACAGGTATAACTGATTTTGTCCCATAGACCATAGAGTAAGGTGTCTCGCTTGTAGGGATACTGCTCGTTGTGTGATAGGCCCAGATTATGCTCGGCAGGTCTTCCACCCATTCCCCTTTGGATTTTTCTAACCTTGTTTTCAAGTTCCTCAAGATGGTTCTATTGGTAACATCCGCTTGGCCATTTGCTTGGGGATGCCCGAGCGAGAAAAAATGGTGCGAGATGGCGAGATCCGAGCAGAACTGTTTGAACCCATCATTGTCGAATTTCTTGGCGTTGTTCGAGATGAGAACCTTTGGAATTCCGAATCGGCATATGATGCTCTTCCATATGAAATTCCTCGTATTTTTCTCAGTGATCTTGGCGAGAGGTTCTGCCTCTATCTACTTGGTAAAATAGTCGATGGCGACGATCAAGAACTTTCTTTGCAATGGAGCTTGAAGCTTGAGGCAATAGCTCAAGTATGTCGACTCCCCAATGGGCGAATGACCATGGGCTGGTCATTGGCACCAACTCGGTGTGAGGGAGGTGACTCACGGGGGTAAATCTTTGGCATTTGTCACACTTCTTCGTGTATGTCGCCGCATCGCCGCATCATGCTCCATTTGAGGCCAAAAGTAACCTTGTCTAATTGCTTTTCTTACAAGCGATCTTGCTCCTGAATGATTTCCACAGATACCTTTATGAATTTCCCTCATGACGTAATCTGCCTCTTCAGGTCAGAGACATCTTAGGAGAGGACCAGAAAAAGACCTCTTGTATAAGATTCCATTGAGGATGCAAAATTTGGCTGACCTATACTGGATCCAGCAAGCTTGTAACTTGTCTTGTGGTAATATTCCTATCTGGAGATATGTAATGATGCCCTCCATCCATGTTGGTCCGAAGTCTGTTGGACAGATTGATTTGGCAACCTCAATGCTTGGGTTGGCCAAGAATTCCAGGGGTATGTTCCTTTCTGAGATGAAGTCAAAGGCTGAGGCGAGGTTAGCCAAAGTATTGGCTTTCTGGTTTTCTTCTCTAGGGATTTGGTGAATTTTGAAATCTTTGAACTTCCCCGACATAGCTTTCACCTCATTTAGGTAGGCCATCATTCTTGTATCCTTGGCGAGGTAGTCTCTTTGGACTTGGTTCACCACCAGTTGGGAATCATTGAAAACGTTTAGAGAATCTATTCCCAAATCAGTTGTTACTCTGAGTTCGGCGAGAAGAGCTTCATACTCGGCTTCATTATTGGTGGCGTTGAACCCTATACGGATGGCATATTCCATGTGCTCGCCCGAGTGAGTTTTCAGAACAAGTCTCGCACCACATCCGTGCTGATTTGACAATCCATCTACGAACAGTTTTCATCTGGCGAAGTCCTTATCTGGGTTTGGTTGTTCTATGGTCTCCACCTCGGGGTTGTTCTCCTCGAGTTCCTAGGCAATGTCATATGTAAATTTAGCAACAAAATCGGCTAAAGCCTCGCCTTTGATAGCAATTATTGGCCTATAATTGATGTGAAATTCACTGATCTCGATGGACCATTTGAGGAGTCTTCTTGAGATTTTAGGTCATTGGAGAATTTATTTTAGTGGTTGATCAGTTATCACAGCAATAGGATGTGCCTGAAAATAGTGGAGAAGTTTTCTGGCAACAATAAGAAGGGCGTAGGCCAGCTTCTCAATTTTCAAATATCTGGTCTCGTTTCCCATGAGGATTTTGCTGACATAATATATCAATTTCTGAATCTTTTCTTCTTCCCGGATCAGCACAACACTTATTGTTGTTGACAAGAAGGAGAGGTATACGAATAGTTCCTCCCCCGTGGTCAGAACAGTAAGCAAGGGTGGCGAGCCGAGATACTCTTTGTGCTATTGAAACGCTGTTTTCAATTTATCGTTCCACTAGAAGGTTTAATTTTTTCTCAGGATTTGGAAGAATGAAAGACATTTGTCAGCTGATTTAGAGATGAATTCTTTAAGGGCGGCAACTCGCCCAGTCAACTACTGCACTTCGTGGATATTCCTAAGCGATCTCATTTCGAGAAGGGCCTGAATTTGATCTGGATTTGCCTTAATTCCGTATTTGGTTACAAAACAATCCAAGGAATTTGCTAGACGATACTCCGAAAATACACTTTGAAGGATTCAACATCATCTAGTGTTTTCGTAGGACGCCAAATGCTCCCTCTAGATGGGCGATGTGGTCAGCTGTTCTGAGGCTTTTGACTAGCATGTCGTCAATATATACCTCCATCGTTTTCCCGATCAGTTCCTTCAATATTTTATTGACTAATCTCTGGTATGTCACCCTAGCATTTTTTAATCCGAATGGCATGACCTTGTAGCAATATAATCCTCGTTTTGTGATGAAAGAAGTCTTTTCCACGTCAGGAGGGAACATTCTGATCTGGTGATAACCGGAGAAGGCATCCATAAAACTCAAGAGGTCGTGCTTGGATGTTGCATCAACTATCAGATCAATTTTTGGCAAATGAAAACTATCTTTGGGGCATGCCTTGTTGAGGTCGGTAAAGTCAATGCACACTTTCCATTTCCTCCCCATTTTAGGAGCAACGACAACGTTGGCGAGCCACTCGGGATAATGGGCTTCTTTGATAATGTTGGCTTTAATGAGTTTGGCCACTTCTTCTTTGATGACTTTCAGGCATTCTATGACAATTTTCTTCACTTTTGGCGAACTTAGGGATAGTCGGGATTGGTGAACAATTTATGCATGGCGACTTGGGGGTCAATGCCAGGGACATTGCTCTGTGACCAGGCGAAGACATCAAAGTTTTTCTTCAAGAAATCTACCAAGGCGGAACGTAGCTCGTCAGTCAATTTAGTACCGATCATAACATGTCGATCTGGGTAATCTGGGTGTATGGAAATCGGAGTGACTTCTTGAAGGGGTTTGGTGTTTTCGATTTCACGGGGATCTACCAAGACGACCTGTTCCACCTCATCCCTAAGAGGCTTCATTTCGGCATCAGCGATCTGTAATTGCTATTGGGTATTTGGAGTTGGAGAGATTTCTATCTTCATGGCCGAAATGAAGCACTACCTCGCCGTTTTTTGGTCGCCTCTTACCTCGCCCACCCTTGTTGAAGTGGGGAATTTCATCTTCAATTGGTAGGTTGAGGTGATCGCCTTGACCCCTCCCAAGGTAGGGCGACCTAAAATTGCGTTGTCAGGCGAAGGGCAATCTATGACGATGAAGTCCTGCCAAAGAGTGATTTGGTGAGTCTCTGTCCCCAAAGTTATTGGCAATTTGATCCATCCAAGTGGGTGCGTCATATTTCCTCCAAAACCTACCAGGGAAGTATGGAAGAGGTGGAGTTTGTCCAGTCCGATCTTCATCTTCTTAAATGCTGAGATGAATAAGATATCTTCTAAACTCCCATTGTCAATCAGGATCTATTGAACATTGAAGTTGGCAATGACGGCTGAGATGACCAAGGCGTTGTCATGAGGAAGGTGTAGGCCTCTTAGATCGTCATTGTTGAAGGTGATAGGCGGGTGAGTATCAAGGACGGCTGAGGAGAGGTTGTAAACTTCCTTTTCAGCTCGCCCACTAGCGCTCCTGACATGCCTTCTCTGGATGAATTTGAACATCCACCAGATCCAAATCCGCCATGTATCACCTGTATATCGCCGGCAGTAGGTTTGTTATCACCATATTTCCTTAGATATCCCCTCTTGATAAAGTCGGTTATCTGTTTCTTCAATTGGAAACAGTCTTTCGTGCTATAGTCGTGGTCTTGATGAAACTCACAATACTTGTTCTTGTTCCTCTTTCGAGGATCGGTTTTGATTTTTCTGGGCCATTTGACAAACTCTTCATGCTTAATCTCAGTGAGTACTTGGGCGATGGGAGCGTTGAGAGGTGGTAAAATCAATTTAGGGCAACGAGGTGGAGTACGAGGACGCCTATCATTGTCCCGTCTTGGATCTCGATCAGACTTTTTGCTCCTCATTTCCTCTTTGTAGTCAAATCGCCTTGTGTCAGGCTCCTTCCTCTTATGATCGTCTTTCCGTCGTTGCCTGCGCTTTGCTTCAGCCAATTCTTCCGCAGTGATATACTTGTCAGTCTTGCTCTGGAGAACCGACAATGTCTCGGGTACATTCTTGGAGAGGGAGTCAAATAGTGGACCAGGGCAAACTCCTTCCATCATGGCCATAATTACCACCTTGTCGCTGGGATCCTCCACTTCTAGGACGGCTTGGTTGAACCGCTTAACATAGTCTTTCAAACCCTTCATTTTCTTCTAGTGAATGGTGAAGAGATGAGATGCGTTCTTCTGCCAGACTCTACAACTCATGAAGTTGGCAACAAAAAGCTTGTTGAAGTCGCCGAACAAGTCAATGGTTCTCGGAGGTAGCTTTCTAAACCATGACCTCGCCGACCATTTCAAGGTGGTAGAAAATGCTTTGCACATTACCTCATTCGAACAACCTTGGAGCAACATCAGGCTCTTGTATGAATCTAAATGATCAATGGGATCTGTTTTACCCTCGTAGGTTCCGAGCTGGGTGGGTAGTTTGAACTTGGAGGAAACCCTGGCTTTTAATACCCTTTCTATGAATGGAGGCTTAGTCTGTCTGATCAAATTGTCCACTGTCACTTGTGCACCTGTCCCTATATTAATGGAATCGAGGCGAGCATCAAGGTCCTAGATTTTCTAGGAGGTGGAAGTGATTCGGTGCCTAGGTGCCTGATCATTCCAGCCATGAGATCTTCCTCTCTTGACTTCCTCGCCCTCCACTTCTGGAGTTAAGCTGGATGATTGTGACTTTGAAGAGGAACTTCTCTCTAGTCGAGGAAGTGTGGGAGATTGGTGTCGCTTGGCTTGACCGGTGCTATGATGACTTTGGGATACTTCGTCGCCAGATCAACGAGGTGGGCGAGGAGGGTTATTTTCAAAAGCGGGGACTGGAGGAATCTGCGGCAGGTTAGCTGCAAGGAGCTGCAACAAACGGGCGTTATTCTCGTTTATGACTCTCATTTGCTCGGTCATATCATGTATCTCACGATGGAGATCTTCTAGATCCGGAGTTTGATTGGTATTGGCCATCGGATGAGCTCTGTTGTCCAAAGGACTGCTGGCACTGGTCTAGGAAATAAACGGCTACGCAGGTGCATAGAAAGTTGAGAACTGTCGTTCCCACAAATGACGCTAAATTGTTGTGGTAGAAAATTGGGGCGAGCAGCCAACAGTGAAGTTGCTCTGGATGGCGAGGTGGTAACCTCGGAAAAGACTAGGGTGACCTGCGTAACAATGAACAAACGTTACTGGCGGGGGCGAGGCCGCTCAAAACCCCTCCAGCGTGCGAATTAGACCAAGGCGATCAGGAGAATAAAATAGTTGAGCTTTGATAATTATGAGATATTGAGAGTAAAATTAGATTATAGATGGAGAATAAAGCGACCTTTATATAGATGGAGAATGGAGAGCCGTGTTAGAAAACTGCGGCGTGATTCTCGGACGGCTAAGTATGGAAGTCTATCCCGGAGATTTAGGAGATTTAATAGGGAGATCTAACATCTGGAGGATATCCCGTGATTGTGGGCGTCATGATAGAAATAATCTCTTCTAGAGGTAGTTTCCCTGTGGAGATATAATCCTTGTGGAGATGGAGTTCGTATGGAGATGGTCTTTTGTCTGGCGATGTTAATGACCTCGCCTGGTGGCGATCTGGAGATGAACTCATTTTTACATTCTGGCAAAGTGATTGTATGGTGTTCATATAATGGGTGACCAGGATTATCTGGAGTCACGGCGAGGTGATTGCTGAGGCGATGTACTTAACTTGGTGAATATTTCCTCACACATCACTGTTATTGGAGAACTATTTTAAAAGCGTGATTGATTATTGTACCTCTAAAGTTAAGGAAAGTTTTTTATTAGTCGTGATTTAAGTGTAAGGCCAATGAAGCCATCACTTTAAACTTTTAATTTTAGAAGTCCCAAAATTTTTAATAATGTTATATAGTTTTAAAAATTTATTATAATTTTCTATTTAAAAATGCCCTCAATTAAAAACAAAAGTTAAAAAGAAAAGGCTTGTTAAATAAAGAATAGGGCCCAACAATATTAACTAAAAACTCAAAAGATATAAGGCCCCAAAACTTGTACGAACTATGTAAATAATACTAGCAAAAGGAATGATATTAGTTGACTATTTTTTTGGGAGATTGATAAAAAAAATACTCTAGATCAACAATGTCAAAAGAAAAATTAAGTAGATTAGCTAAATTATCAATTGAAAATAAATTGTTAGCAATACTTGAATACATAGACTTAATTAATAATTTCATATCTCAAAAAGATAAAAAAACAATTAACAAAAAATTTTAGAGGCCTTATTTTAAGTTACCGTTTTAGGCCTTATAGATTCTTGAACCAACCCTGTCTTTTACGGTTATTGAAAAAAAATATTTATTCTAGGAATATATAGTTTATTGAAACTTCATTTTTTTCTTTAAATTAAAATTATCAAATTAAAACTATATGATTAAACAACGTCACCTCCCAGGACAAAACAACTTTACCCAAATAGTGGTGGCACCGTACTATTCG
>BRYF01000025.1:2117500-2127500 GCA_030159135.1 Actinidia polygama | reverse complement strand
ACAACTCCTCGCCGCAGCCAATCCGCCACCTCCAGCCTCTCCTCCCATTCCCGATATCGAACGATCTCACTATTCTCATTGCTCTAGCGATATCTCCCAAAATAATCATAGTACTGGTCGAGCACAAAAGAGGTGACATCGATCGCCCAGCCCCCCTGACATGAAAGGTGCACCTCCTCATCAGAGTCTCAATCTAGCCAAGTTCTTGAGGTTGAAGGCGAGGAAGTCAGGAGAGGAAGATTTCGTCAGAGCAACCAGGCACCTAGGCGTCGAAGCGCTTCCACCTCCCAAAAAATTTGGGACCTTGATGCCCGCCTTGATTCCATCAACACGGGGACAGGAGTACCGATGACCGTAGATGCTTTGATGAGACAGACTGAGCCTCCTTTCACAGTAAGAGTGTTGAGAGCCAGGGTTTCCTCCAAGTTCAAACTACCCACCTAGCTCAGAGTCTACGAGGGTAAAACGGATCCTATGGATCATTTAGATTCGTACAAGAGCTTGATGTCGCTCCAGGGTTGTTTGGACGAAGTAATGTGCAAGGCAATTTCTATCACCTTGAAAGCGTCGGCGAGGTCATGGTTTAGAAAGAGGCCTTTGGGAACCATTGACTCATTCGGCGACCTCAGCAAGCTTTTTGTCGCCAACTTCATGTACTGTAAAGTCCAACAAAAGAACGTCTCTCATCTCTTCACCATTCACCAGAAGGAAACGGAGGGTTTGAAAGATTATGTTAAGCGGCTCAACCAAGCCATCCTAGAAGTGGAGGATCCCAACGACAAGGATAATTATGGCCATGATGGAAGAACTTCGCCCTGGTCCACTATTTGACTCTCTCTCCAAGAATATACCTGAAACTTTGTCGATTCTCTAGAGCAAAGCTGACAAGTATATCACCGCAGAAAAATTATCTGAAGCAAAGCAGAGGCGATGAGGGAAAGACGATCACAAGAAAAAGGAGCCCGACGCAAGGCGATCTGACTACAGGGAGGAGACGAGGAGCAAAAAATCCGATCGAGATCCAAGACGGGCCAATGATAGACGTCCTTGTACTCTACCTCGCCGTCCGAAATTGGTTTTGCCACCTCTCAACACTCCTATCGCTCAAGTACTCACCGAGATTAAACATGAAGAGTTCGTCAAATGGCCCAAAAAAATTAAGACCGATCCTCAGAAGAGAAACAAGAACAAGTATTGTGAGTTCCACTGAGACCACGACCATAACACGAAAGACTGCTTTCAGCTGAAAGAACAGATAGCCGACCTTATCAAGAGGGGATATCTGAGGAATATGTAGCTGATCGCCCGCCTCCCCACTCGCTAGAAAGGAGATATGACGACAACAAACCAACTGCAAGTGATATACAAGTGATCCATGGTGGATTTAGATCTGGTGAGTGTTCAAATTCATCTAGAAAAAGGTATGCCAGGAGCGCTGGTGGGGTAGCTGAAGAAGAAATCTATAACCTCTCTTCGCCCGTCCTTGATATTCACTCACCTATCACCTTCAACAATGACGATCTGAGAGGCCTACACCTTCCTCATGACGACGATTTGGTCGTCTCAGTCGTCATCGCCAACTTTAATATTCAACGGATCTTCATCGACAATGGGAGTTTAGCTGATATTTTATTCATCTCGGCGTTTGATAAAATAAAGATCGGAGTGGATAAACTTCACCCCTTCCATACTCCGTTGGTAGGTTTTGGAGGAAATATGACACACCCGCTTGGATGGATCAAGTTGCTAGTAACTTTGGATACCGAGCCGCATCAGACCCTTGTTTGGCAGGACTTCATCGTTGTAGATTACCCCTCGCCTTATAATGCAATTCTAGGTTGCCCCACTATAGGGGGATCAAGGCGATCACATTGACCTACCACTTGAAGATGAAATTCCCCACTTCCACTATGGTGGGCGAAGTAAGAGGCGATCAAAAAGTGGTAAGGTAGTGCTTCATTTCAGCCATGAAGACGGAAATCTCCCCAACCCCAAATGACCAATAGCAATTATAGATTGCCGATACCGAGATGGATCCTCTGAGGGACGAGGTAGAACTGGTTGTCATGGTAGATCCCCGAGAAACCGAAAATACCAAACCCCTTGAGGAAGTCGCTTCAATCTCCATACACCCAGATTATCCAGATCGCCGTGTTATGATCGGTACTGAATTGACCGACGAAATGCATTTCGCCTTGGTAGATTTCTTGAAGAAAAACTTTGGCGTCTTCGCTTGGTCACAGGGCGATATCCGTGGCATTGACCCTCAAGTCGCCATGCATAAATTGTTCACCAATCCCAACTATTCCCCAGTTCATCAAAAGCGAAGGAAATTCACCCCTGAACGCCTAAAGGTTATCGAAGAAGAAGTGGCCAAGCTCATTAGAGCCAACGTCATCAAATAAGCCCATTATCCTGAGTGGCTCGCCAATGTTATCATCGCCCCTAAGAAGGGGGAAGTGAAGAGTGTGCGTTGACTTTACTGACCTCAAGAAAGCATGCCCCAAAGATAGTTTTCCTTTGCCAAAAATTGATCTGATAGTTGATGCCACATCCAAGCACGAGCTCTTGAGTTTTATGGACGCCTTCTCTGGTTACCACCAGATCAAAATGTTCCCCCCCCCCCCAACGTGAAAAAGACTTCTTTCATTACAGAATGAGAATTGTGTTACTCTAAGGTCATGTCGTTCGGATTAAAGAACACTGGGGCAACGTACCAGAGATTGGTGAATAAAATGTTCAAGGAACTGATTGGGAAAATAATGGAAGTATATATTGATGACATGATAGTCAAAAGCCTCTAAAAGGCAGACCACATCGCCCATCTAGAGGAAGCGTTTGACATCCTACGGAAACACCGGATGATGTTAAATCTTTCTAAGTGTCTTTTTGGGGTATCATCTGGCAAATTCCTTAGATTTTTGGTGACCAAACGCAGAATCGAGTCAAACCCAGATCAGATTCAAGCCCTTCTTGACATGAGTTCTCCCAGAAAAATCCACGAGGTGCAGCAATTGAGCGGGCGAGTTGCTGCCCTTAATAAATTCCTCTCCAAATTAGCCGACAAGTGTCTCTCCTTCTTTCAAATTCTGAGAAAAAATCAAACCTTTTAGTGGAACGAGAAATCGAAGATAGCATTTCAATAGCTTAAGGAGTATCTTGACTCACCACCATTGCTCATTGTTCCGACCACGGGTGAGTAATTATTCGTATATCTCTCTATCTCACTAACAGCAACAAGTGCCATGCTGACCCGAGAAGAAGATGGGGTTCAGAAACTGATATATTATGTCAGCAAAGTCCTAATGGGAGACGAGACCAGATATCTAAAAATTGAGAAACTCCCCTATGCCCTCTTTATCGCCACCAGAAAACTTCGCCACTATTTCCAGGTGCATGCTATTGCAGTAATAACTGACCAACCACTAAAGCAAATTCTTCAACGACCTGAAACCTCAAGAAGACTCTTCAAGTGGTCTATCGAGCTCAATGAATTCCACATCGATTATAGGCCAAGAATGGCGATCAAAGGCCAAGCCTTAGCTGATTTTGTTGCTGAATTCACATATAACGTCGTCTAGGAACCCGAAGAAAACTACCGCGAGATGGAGACTTCAGAACAACCAAACCCAGATGAGGACTTTGCCAAATGGAAACTGTTCGTAGATGGATCGTCGAATCAGTACGGTTGTAGTGCGAGACTTGTTCTGAAAACTCCCTTGGGCGAGCACATGGAATATGCCATCCGTATAGGGTTCAACGCCACCAATAACGAAGCCGAGTATGAAGCTCTTCTCGCTGGTCTTAGAGTTGTAACTATTTGAGAGTGGATTCTCTAGACGTCTTCAGTGATTCCCAATTAGTGGTGAACCAAGTCCAAGGAAACTACCTCGCCAAGGATACAAGAATGGTGGCCTACCTGGACGAGGTAAAAACTATATCAGGAAAAATAAAAGATTTCAGAATTCACCAAATCCTAAGAGAAGAGAACAAATAGCTCTGGCTAACCTCGCCTCAGCCTTTGACTTTATTTCAGATAGGAATATACCTCTGGAATTCTTAGCCAACCCAAGCATCAAGGTCGCCAAACCAGTCTGTCTGACAGACTTCGGATCGACATGGATGGATGATATCATTACATACCTCCAGACAGGGATGTTCCCGCAAGACAGGCTACAAGCTCGCCGAATTCAGTATAGGTTAGCCAAATTTTGCATCCTTAATAGAATCCTATACAAGAGATCTTTTTCTGGTCTTCTCCTAAGATGTCTCCGACCTGAAAAGGTAGATTATGTCATGAGGGAAATTCATGAAGGTATCTGTGGGAATCATTCAGGGGCAAGATCACTTGTAAAAAACGCAATTAGACAAGGATACTTTTGACCTCGAATGGAGCATGATGTGGCGACGTACACAAAGAAGTGTGACAAATGCCAGAGGTTTGCCCTAGTAAGCCACCTCCCTCACACCGAGATGGTGCCAGTGACCAGCCTATGGCCATTCGCCCGATTGGGAGTCGACATACTCAAGTCATTGCCTCAAGCTCTATTGCAAAGAAAGTTCTTGATCGTCGCAATCGACTACTTCACTGAGTGGATAGAGGCAGAACCGCTTGCCAAGATCACGTAGAAAAACACGAGGAATTTCATATGGAAGAGCATCATATGCCGATTTGGAATTCCTAAGGTTCTCATCTCGGATAACGCCAGGCAATTCGACAATGGTGGGTTCAAATAATTTTGTTCGGATCTCGCCATCTCGCACCATTTCTCCTCACCCGAGCATCCTCATACAAATGGCTAGGTAGAGGTTACTAACAGAACCATCCCGAGGAACTTAAAAACAAGGTTAGAAAAATCCAAAGGGGAATGGGTAGAAGACCTGCCAAGCATAATTTGGGCCTAGCACACAACAAGTAGGATCCCAAAAGGCGAGATACCTTACTCTATGGTCTATGAGACAGAATCAGTTATACTTGTCGAGATCGGAATACCAAGCTTCAGGACCTCAAATTTTAACAAGGAGAATAATGAAACCGAATTGAGGCTCAACCTTGATCTCCTCGATGAAAGGAGGGAAAGGGCTGAAGTACTCCAAGCAGCTTACAAACACCAAGTCGCCAGATACTACAACCATAGGGTTAATCACAGATCCTTTTTGCCAGGCAATCTAGTTCTACAGAAAGTCATTTTGTCTACAAAGGAACCAAACTCGGGAAAGCTCGATCCTACATGGGAAGACCCTTATAAGGTTATCAAGGTGTCCAGATCGGGGACTTATTGGCTGGAAAATATGAATAGAAAGACACTCCCTCACCATTGAAACGCCGAACACCTGAAGAAATACTACTCGTGAATCTTCTGGTTGCCATGGCGTTTTAAAAATCCACTTTAAAGTTTACACTCCGGATTTCTTGAAATAAATCGCCAATTTTAATACAATTATTTTTATTTTGCCATGTTATGTTGCCAAGTTTAACTTTTCTATCGCCACGTCTTAATCACCATTGCGGATGTCGCCAATATCAAGAATGCCCATTCATTACGATATATTAAGACGTCTTGATCGCCATTGCGGATGTCGCCAATATCAAAAACGTCCATTTATTACGATATGATAAGGTGTCTTGATCGCCATTGCAGATGTCGCCAATATCAAGAACGCCCATACATTACGATAAAATAAGGCGTCTTGATTGCCACCGTGAATGTCTCCAATATTGAGCGCCTATTAGTTGCAAAGCGGTGACATCATGATCGCTCTTAAGAACGTTGCCAAAACAGAAACACTTATTCATGTTTCATCGCCTATTAATCATTTTGCCATTTCAATTGTGATTGTCAAAGTTATTACTTCTCAAATTAGTTTCACGATGGCGAAGACAATCACATCGTTATTCTACTAAAAGCGTGAAAAATTTATTGTTGGTATTTGCGCCTATACGAAAAAGTTCACCTAGCCATTGGTCAAGATTGTGGTCTCATAACGCAACATGCCTGCCGAAATACGTTATTTCACCGTTAATGCTCTTATCCATGTGGTCTCTTCTGCATAAGGCACATTAACTGCATCCGCCACGCGGCACCTCCCGAAGAAGCACCATTGAAACGCATCCACGTCATTTGCTGGCGATTACCTCCCATGACATTTTTCGTTGATACTCGGAGATCCCAAGTGTTTCACCTCGGTACTCCAAGTAGGGGGCTACTAATGTGGGGTAAATTCGTACTTCGCCAAGGGGACACATCACCCACCTTTAAGAAAATCTCCACTATATCGCGCCATGCTCACACATTCACATCGCCAAGCTTTCTCCATCTCGCCTATAAGTGAGGCGTCGTCTTATCGCCAGGTCGCCAGTAACTCTAACCTCGCCAGCCTCCGCACCGCAAATGGGCGAGGTGAAATACATTTCGTCTATCTCCAGTCTTCTATCTCCATAGACTCCATCTCCTCGGGGACTCTATCTATACAAGGAAACTACCTCTGAAGAGATTCTTTCCATCATGGCACCTACGATCGCGGGATATCCTCTAGATGTCAGATCTCTCCATTAAGTCTCCGATATCTCTTAGATATATTACCATACTTAGTCATCCGAGGATCACACTGTAGTTTTCTTACATGACTCTCCATTCTCCACCTATATAAAGGTCACTCCCCCCACCATAATGAGGTACACGATTTAACTCTAGCATATAAACTGATAGCTCTACTTGTTCATTGCTTAGCTTCTGATCGCATTGGTCTTATTCGCACGCTGGAGGGGTTTTGAGCGGCCTCACTCCCACCGGTAACGTTTGTTCATCGTTACGCAGGTTGCCTGAGTCTTTTCCGAGGTTACCACCTCGC
Source organism: Actinidia polygama (assembly GCA_030159135.1). Classification (NCBI taxonomy): domain Eukaryota; kingdom Viridiplantae; phylum Streptophyta; class Magnoliopsida; order Ericales; family Actinidiaceae; genus Actinidia; species Actinidia polygama. Next base: position 2,120,648 of record BRYF01000025.1, on the reverse strand, counting down.
CATCCAAAGCAATATTGATTGTTGGATTGCTCGCCCAGATTTCTACCGCAACACATTTCTTTGTAACACCTCACATAATTAGAGTATTCATTACACGAGAATGTTATGTAACTTCACCCAGTCACCAATAGTGCCTCTTCAAATTTCACGCGGGCGGGGCCCAAAACTATGGCCCACCTCATGCCACAGTCCACCACGGTGGCACACATGTGGTGATATGTTCACACTCACCTCTCATACTTAGGTGTCCTATACTAACACTTGTTAATTTGGGTTATATGCCCACATGTCTAAATATTTAATTATTATTTAGAATAAAAATTTATTTTATCATACATTGAATGCTGTTCTTTTATACAATGAGATAACATGTCCTTAAGTTATATAGAGATACGATATATGCGTGGAAATGAGATTTACACTTGAAAAATTGATCATAGTAACTTAATTTAGTTCATAGTCGGTGATATATGCCCACATGTCTAAATATTTAATTATTATTTAGAATAAAAATTTATTTTATCATACATTGAATGTTGTTCTTTTATACAATGAGATGACATGTCCTTAAGCTATATAGAGATACAATATATGCATGGAAATGAGATTTACACATGAAAAATTGATCATAGTAACTTAATTTAGTTCATAGTCGGTGATGAATTTGGATGTTTCATCTGCAAAGACTATAATACTCTTGACCTTTATACGATATGATGATTTATCTCAACCATCAGAGTTGTTGACTTTGGGTTTAAAATATTATTGTATTTGGAATACATTGAACTGGATCGTTGTAAGAAAGTAAATCATATAAAGTTGTTATTTTATGATGAAATCTTATATTCGCTATTTGCAATTGGCTCTTAATCATGAGAGAATGATGAACTTAAGTTCTTGACATTGTTCATTTTAATTTGCCATTGAGTCAGGATGCCTTTAATTTGCCATTGAGTGAGGCTCATATGACAAATACCTCGATACTTTGGGTGGTCATTGTTAGGTCTGTTGACACAGTTATTCTCAAGATGGAATATCACACTCTTTTAGGAGAGAGAGAGGGTATCACTTATGAATTAATTTATTCATTTAGTCATTGAAATTTGAATCTGATCTTTTTTGGTAAATTATTTATCAAAATGTAGACTTATTATTTTATTGACTAAATGAGAAATGAATTATGTATAATAAGAGCTAGAAATAATTATGGTTTGGTTAATAGTTATTTTATCAAAATCTAATCATTGGTACCCATGAAGAGGATTTTTAATTGCGGTGTTAAAATAGCAATGAGGGTATTTTAGTTATTTTGCTTTGGAGTGCAATCCAAATTATTTAGTGGAATTAATTTAGATTAATTAAATTTTATATTAAGTTATGAGATAATTAGGAGATTTAGTAGTTTCATTGGAATCAAACTAGTACTCTCTAAGATTCCTATCATTGCACTAATTGGAGACCTAACTTATATAAATGTATATGGGCTGCCAGTCCACACACTTAATTCTCTATAGATTATTTTGAGAGAAAAAATTGAGAGCTCACACTCTAATAGGATTGGTTAGGGTTAAGAGAAAAATGAGAGAAGATCAAATGATCTAGAAAACTAAAAAAAAAAAATCCCAAAATGTTTAGGATTAGGATTTTGGTGTAAAAATAGCAGATTCAACAACCTGCACAATTAATCTGTTCGTATTCAACTGGTTGAACCTCTTTGTCAACCGGTTGAACATAAGGCTCAACCGTTTCAAGTTTTGTTGAACCACTTGAAGGCGTCCAGGAGATGCAGCAGGGAGGAAGATCCAGCAACCAGGGTTCAGACGTAATTTATTTTCGTGATTTTCAAAGTATATCTGAATCCCTCTTGAACAACGTTGTATGATTCGCATGGCTTATGATCTGAAAAAGAGAAAAAATTTAAAAATACGCTTCTATTTACGGGATCCGATCCCTTTAAGTTAATATATATGCTTATTCTTCTTTGGTTTACTAACCAATGTGAAATTTGATATTTTTCTCCACATTTTAACTAATCCAACTAGCTAACTAAATAGAGCAATTTCTCATTCATCCCTTATCGATTTTGAACAAACTTTATATGGTTTTGAAGATCCCATTATGAAATTTACAACTCCACTTCTTTTCATCAAAAAAAGATATCAGAAGTCTCATCTATTTTGGCTCCGAGTTGTCAAAAAATCATGTTCAAAATCAATTTTTTTAAACAATCCCCCACATAAATGAAATTGGTCGGAAGACGACTCAAAAAATGCTTTTTGCTTTGAATCTTCTCTAGTAAATACATGTCGGATCTATTGACTTTGAACCGTAGAGATCGGTTTGGTCATTTGTTTTACTCAAAACCGAACCAATTCAATCTGTGGACACTCCTAATCATTTTGTTTTGAATGAATTTATTATGAATTGTATTGATATGTTTGGTAAATTTTATAAATCTTTATGGTTCTTTTCTAAATTCTTGTGGATATAATCATAAATTTTTTTTATGAAATTTTGTGACTATCCTATGAGTCAAAAAATAATTTTATAAAAAATTATAATTAAATTATATTTTAATTTAGTTGACCTCAAGAATTTAAATTAAGGTTTAGATTTGGTTAAATTGATATTTAAGGAACAAAATTAAAAACAACAATACTTTAAAAAATAAAAGTTTAATTAATGCTATAAATTTAGTCTGTCCATCAAAATGTCACTATCGCATTAAACCTATTTTGAACCATAAAACTTGGTGAGATTCTTTCATCTTATCACATTGTTACAGTTCAGGTGTTCAAGTGGAATTATGAAAGATCAGTGTTGGATTGAAAATTTTCTCTCCTAAACGTTTGGTTTTCTGTTCTGTCAACACAAGTTATGCAAAAATCGTATAAATTTTGATGAAGTTAGACATGGAAGCTTAATTAAAGAAGACTGTGAAAGATTAAGGTACGTTGGATTTAGATACATGACGTGAGAATTTTAAATTTTTATTCCAAATTTATCGATTATATTTGGATAACGAATATACCAAATGATTTCAAATCAAGAGAATTTATTGTTTGAATTTCAAGAACAAAATAAGAGAATTTCAAATAGCTTTAAAATATATATTATTTAACAAATTCCTTTAGCTTCCCACCTAACT
>BRYF01000025.1:2097500-2102500 GCA_030159135.1 Actinidia polygama | reverse complement strand
TAAAACTTCTTTAAAAAAAAATAAATTAGGTCAAACTCGGTCACTACTAAAAGCATGGCACATGATTATTTTTATCCACAGATTCAATTAATTGTGAACGAAAGATCCACATTCCAATCATCTCAGCTCAAGATTATCCAATGAAAGTTAGAGAGTATAGAATGAAAATTACTCCCATAAATTTTTGCACCGAGTTTTTGTTTCGCTCTCAGAATTCTGCCACATGTGCCTAGTTTTTAATCTAGTGTCAGCAGCTCCGTTGCCTAACGCCTCTTATATATATATATATATATATATATATATATATATATATATATATATATATATATATATATTGTGGTAGGAATTTGGGAGCGAGTAACCAACAGTCAAAATTACTCTTAAGCTCGGTACTGACCTCGGATGACTTGTGCAATGAAACAAAATTAATCGATCCGGGCGAGACCACTATAAACCCCTCCAGCGTGGAGATTAGATCTAGGCGAGTAAGCTAGACAATATCAGAGCTCTCAAGTGAGATTATAAGTGAATCGTACATTTTTTAGTAGAGGGGAGCGACCTTTTATAGATGGAGGATGGAGAGCAATGCGAGAAGATCACGGCGGAATCCTCGGGCGGATTAATATGGAAGGAGATATCATGGATGTCAAAGGAGAATTAGGAGGATCCCATATGGAGGTGGCACTATGAATGTAGGAGTCTAGGAGGAGATGGAGTCTCACATCGATCTTATCCTTGGGTGCTCCGGCGAGACAGTTCACCTCACCCAAAGGCGAGGTGGTGGTGTAATGCGGTCAGACCAGTCGAGGAGCCCAGGCGAACTCAGCATGGATCACAAGATTCTTTGGCGACATGGTCCCCTCGGGAAAGATGCACAACTTTGTCTAATTAGCGAGTGGAGAATTTCCCCTCATCAGTTGCCGCCCACTCGATATGTCGAAGTGAAAAACTCGGTACCTCGAGTAATGAATCACAAGTTTATTTGTTGGATGACGTGAGTAGGTAATGATGGCGAGGTTTTATGGGATGACACATGGAGGATCACATTAATGGTGAAATGATGTTTAGGCGGGAATGACAGTTATGACCTCGGCACTCGAAAACGTCATGTGATCTTGTTCGTTGGAGTGAACAAATCTCAGCCCTTGGTGCTTCCTATAAATATGAGGCTCCACCACACAGTGTGATCTTCTATTGCCTATGATAACGAAGTGCTGCTCTTGTTTCGACGTGAACCTCCCCCTTGTCAACACGCCCTTTTCCCTTCACCTAAGTCGTTCAATAAGTATTACCTGTCCATCTTTAACTTTCAATCCGTAGTGTATGTCTATTAAGGACGACATAGGAGGCTTGGAAAACTTAGAAAACTTTCCACCCTCTTATGTTTTCGACCACCTAGGAGAGAAATCATATATGGACGACGAGGTCACTCAACTTCCTTCCTCCCTTAAGGAGGATCCCTCTAGTACCGAAGGTAGTCCCTCACTTGCTACTCTCCCCCCCCCCCAAATTGAGAGGGAAACTAACGTTATGACTCAAGGCGAGCTGGATCGCCTTAGAGAGTCTTATTCCTTTCCTCCTAGCGTCCAGACCAGGCTGCCCGAAGTAGATGAGACCATAGCTTCTACTTGCTTGGGCGAGGTGGCTTTTTATAAGGCTACATTTCATGCCGGACTCCATCTCCCACTCCATCCTATTATTAAGAGAATCCTTTATTTTTACAACATTTGCCCCAATCAGCTCGTTCCTAATGTGTGGCGAAGTTTCGTATGCGCGGTGGGGGTGTGGCGAGCCCACAAACTCACCCTATCCCTCAACGAGTTCAGGAGCTTGTTGAGCCTGTACAAAAACCCAAAGCCCGACTCCGGATGGCTCTACTTCAAGGCTAGGCCCAAGAAGATTCTGCTTGGGGGATACCCCAGCAACGTCAAGGGATGGAAGAAAGAATTCTTCTTCATCTCGAGAGATAACTGGGAGTTCTCCCCGGGGATATCTAGGACGTCGGAGTCCCAAGGGTCCTGAGGTTGTGGGGCACCTCTAGGTCAATCTCTCTTCGTTAAGTCATTCTTTTAATTGATAAGTGTAACACCTCTTCCGTGACTAACAAGTGTTTCTCCATTTTCAGATAAACGTTGCAACAAACTGCCAGTCCTCTCCATGACCGAGCAAGAAAGGCTTGACGGAATCCTAAACTCACTCTCAGGGAGATATTTTTTCACGATTAAAGAGGTTTTTGAATCCAAGTCTTTCCATAGGTGTTTCAAGCTCGACTCCAAATTAATTGCGTCCAACGGTGGGGACAATGGCAAGGACATCCCGATAGGCGGAGCGACTCCAGTTGCGGGCAACGAGGGTGAATCTCACCATTCTCAAGATGAACCTCGCCGAGGTGACCATTCCCAAGATGGCTCGGTAGAATACATACGAACTATCAGGAAGGGAATGAGGAAAGTTTTACCTTGCCTTCTTGATCTAACATTGTTAAGGCTACTAGGGTAAAAAGTCCGACCACTCATCCTTGATTTGGAATCAGGTAGCTCTAGCTCGGAGGCCTAGTCGGATCCCTGAGCTCAGATTAGACGGTACTATCTCCATTATTTTCCATTATCTCTTCTATTTACTAACATTGGTTTTCTTTTTGCAACTATGTCGAAGAAAATTAGCTTGAAAAAGCTCGCCCAGATAGTGGAAGGATCGAAGGGTTCAAGTTGGGTGGTGAAGTCAACTCCGGCGGTGAAGGGGATAATCATTGACGCAAAATGCCCTTAGGATGACATGTCAGACATCACGCCAATCAAGAAGGGCAATGCAGCGTTCGATGCCAAGAAGAAATGCAATATGCCGCCGCCCGAGGAGAAGAAAAAAGGGTCTTCAATCAAGGCATCGATTAAGGCCAAGACGTCGCCAATTAATGTGGCGAGCAAGGCAATGACAACTGCGGCAACCGGGGAGGTACCTCAGCCAATCTTGGAGCTATCTTGGGCTGAACGCCTCAATTCTGGAGAATCCCACCGTAGTTGAGAAATTGCTCGACGGCATGGTTCCATCTCTCGACAAGGAGGAGGTGGACAAATTGGATCTTGACCGGGCGATCTCGAGGCTTTTTCACGGGGTTGGTCAGGTAACTATCCTTCTCTAAGTCGATATCGTCCTTTCGTTTATTTATTCCTATGATAAGTTTAATTTCTTGCAGGTGGTGGTCCTTATTTCTTCCCTCGCCGGACGTGGCAGGGAATTGAGGGATGAGGCGATGACTCAGTAAGCCCGGGATGCATCAGTTGAGAGTGAGATGACCCATTCTCAAAAACTGGCCGCAGATTTGGAAAGACAACTGGAAGAGCTCAGGATTCGGTAGCAGTAGGCTGTTAACTAGTTTAAGAAGACCAAGAAGGACTGGGATACTACAATGATAACTAGTTTAAGGAGAGCTCGGCAAATTGTCACGACCCAACCCATTTATACACATAAGGTCCACCCTTATAACAGGTGTTATCGTGACCGGCTATTGAGTCCCACTCACTAAGGGCTACTACTTAACTCAGTTTAGGGATTTTCTTTTTATTCAAGATATTTATACTTGAATGTAAAAAAATTGTAAGGAAAGCGTATTTAAATAAAATCAGAGATCACGTGTCATTCAAAATATAAAGTATTTTTACATTTATATACAAGTACGATTTTGGCCACAGTCCGGCACAACCGTTTATCAAAACTGTACAAGTACAAAAAGAAACTAACGTTCCTATACTGTACATAACATAAGACAACAAAAACTGACTAAGGTCGTCTGCCTTCAGTCGCGCCCCACCTCGCTCTCATTACCTGAAATGATTACGTACGACTACGTCTTAAGCACTAGGCTAGTATGAGTCAAGTTATATAATACAAACATGTGCCCATGAAATTATAAAATATCAATTCATTTTAACATAAAATAACTTAATTTGTCAATCCTTTTTTATTTCAATCGTTGGCTCACCTAGGCCCATTTACCTTGATTTCATATCAAGAATTCAAAATTATATTGGATTGACACTTGCGACACATACACCTGTTCAATGAACACCAGTAATTTGGGAGCGATCCTAAAATAAGTATGGCATGATATCACCCATGATCACCTGGCTATGATCCCACCCTTATTACGTCACCTCTTGCTATATTCTTTACCCCTAGCGGTCGGGGCATCATTCGAACTATGTGTCTCTTTCCTTTTATGGTCATCCCTTCCTCGCCTTCTGCATTTGGCCTCGGCCAATTTCTCTACTGCAATGTACTTGTCAGCCTTGCTCTGGAGCATCGATAAGATTTTAGGGATGTTCTTGGATAGAGAATCAATAGTGGCGCCTGTGCAAAATCCTTCCATCATGGCCATAATCACCACTTTATCACTAGGGTGCTCTACCTCCAAAACAACTTGATTGAACCGCTTGACGTAATCTTTCAAGCTCTTCCCATCTTTCTGGTAGACGGTGAAAAGGTGGGAAACATTCTTCTGTCTAACTTTGCAGCTCATGAAATTGGATACTAATAGCCTGCTCAGGTTGCCAAATGAATCAATGGTTCTCGAAGATAATTTCCCAAACCATGATCTCGTCGACCCCTTCAAAGTTGCTAAAAACGCCTTGCACATCACCTCGTCTGAGTACACCTAGAGAGAAATCAATTTCTTGTACGAATCTAGGTAGTCCATATGATCAGTCTTCCCTTCGTACACTCCGAGCTGAGATGAAAGCTTGAACCTAGACAAGACCTTGACTCTCATTAATCTGTTAGTGAACGAAGGTTCACTTTGTCGTATCAAAGTGTCCATGGTAACTTGGGCATTTGCACCGGTATTAATGGCATCAATTCGAGCATCCAGATTCTTGATCTTCTAGGTGGTGGACTTATCTTTGTGCTTGGGTGCTTGGACGGTGAGGCGACCTTCCTCTTCTCCTTATTCCCTCGCCGTCTGTATTGTCAGTTCGGCTAGACGAACGAGATTCCAATATATGACT
>BRYF01000025.1:2057500-2067500 GCA_030159135.1 Actinidia polygama | reverse complement strand
TGTTGGAGAATGAACCATAAAGCTTTAAAGAAGTTGTGAATTCTCTTAAGGGTCCTTTATGGGAAAATGCCATTAATAGTGAGGTTGAATCTATACTATAAAATCACATCTGGTAGTTAGTGGATATATCCTCTATTAGTAAACCTATGGGCTATAAATAGATCTGGAAGAGGATGATGAAAGCAGATGGATCAATCAATAAGTACAAAGTTAGGCTTGTCATAAAAGGTTTTAGACAAAAGAAAGGCCTAGATTACTTTGATAATTATTCATCATTTACGAGGATAACATTTGTTCACATGATAATAGTCATAGATGTTTTGAGAAATCTAGATACACCAGATGGATGTTAAAACGACTTTCCTGAATGGTGACCTGGATAAAAAATTTTACATGGAGCAATCAGAAAGGTTTGTTGTTCGAGGCCAGGAAAAGAAAGTGTACAAGTTAGTCAAATCCTCGTTTAGATTGAAGCAAGTACCAAAACAATGGCATGAAAAGTTTGACAAAGCTATGTTATCTAACAAATTCAAAATCAATGAATGTGACAAATGTGTATACATTAGAGTCACATACAAATAATATACTATTGTTTGTTTGTATGTGCTTCTCACTATCTAATCTATTAATTTCTAACTTTTGTAGTTCCCAAGTGTGGTAACCTATCAGTGCAGCATAATACTTGAAAGATCTAAGGTCATATCCACATGGAGCTAAGATTTCAAGATTAAGAGTGGTTGGTGCAAGTGGAAAAATTATAAAATTATGATTTTGAGATTTTTATAAGATTAATTGATGTGAATTGAGATGTAACCAGTATATGTAAAATGGCATGGTCCAAGTAATTAGTCCTTTTTCTAACTTAGATGTTCTAGCTTCTTCTCTCTTACTTGCACTCAACTAATTCTCAAGGAAAAATGATATTTGTTGAAAGATTTTGCAATAAAAATGTGTTTTATGTCTAAAAATATGTTTATAAAATTAGTAATGGATTTGTATATTGTTTCCAACACTTAGAATGCAAGAGCTCTACGTATTACTTGTACCAAATAATCTTGTTGACAAATAATCAAAGATGTATACAATTTCAAGTTTTGATCTTGAAAATATCGTTAAGAAATCATAGACAAACATTGAAACCATTTAAAAGGAGAGAAGAAACTAATTCATTCTAAATGTTGAAGTAGGACATAGTCCTTGAACCAAGTCTAAAGATTTAGCCTTCATGGATTTAGATGACTCAATCATGTATGTAAAACAAGAAATTAAAGTAAGAGAAACTAACACAAATTTAGTAAAGAAATGGAAATTCAATAGCATAAATGGAATTCGAAAACATAAATAAAGTGAACTTATAACCATTAACAAAAATAGCACCAAGGAATTACAAATCTTGAACTTGAAAATAAAGTACTCTTTTACCTTTCTTCTACTCTCAACATCCTAATTTAATCTAATCTAATCCAAAACTAAGCATTTAGAAAAGGAAAGTATAACAAAGTAGTAAGAAAATGTTGGAATTCTTAAGGATGAAGAATCCCCTCCAAACAAAGTGTCTAGGGCTCTAAAAGATTTTTTAATTTCTGAGAATTTATTTATATTTATAGACCTGGGAAGAAGTGGGAGTGAAAAGACCAAACTGTCCTAAAAAGGCAGCCCTCGATTATGACTTTGGTGCTTTGGTCAACCAGTTGAGACCATTTCCTCACCAATAGGTTTCTTCATAGGCTCAACGGGTTGAACCTATTCTTCAACCAATTGAGGTTTGTCCTATTTCTCCCCTATTTGAAGGTTCAACCATTTGAGTTTTTCTTTAACCGATTGAACATGGCGATTCATTGGTTCTGCTTCAATTCACCCGGTTGAACTCAAAGTTCAACTAATTGAGGATGGCAATTTGAATCTTTTGTTCCAATTGTACCGGTTGAATTCAAAGTTCAACTAATTAAGGATGACAGTTTGAGTCTTTTGTTCACCTTCGACCGGTTGAAAGTTGAACTTACAGGTTCAACTGATTAAACCAAGAAAATGCTCATCACCTTCACTCCTAATTAATTTCGTCTCGCCTCCTTGCATTTTTTGATCTCCTTGACACTCCATTTGACCTGCGAAAATATTTTAATCCATTTACACTAAACAACAATTAAGTTGAATAGATAAAATACGCAATTATACTAAAATGCAAAAGAATTCGACCAGTAAATAGTAATATAATGTGTGAATCAATATGTCGATGACGTAGTTATTGTTGGTAGTAATAATGAGATGATCAAAACTTCTAAGAAAATATTGAACAAGCAGTTTGACATGAAGGATATGGGTGTTGCTCATGTGAATCTAGGAATTACAATTATAAGAACACATGATGGATGTGTCTTATCTCAATCCCACTATATTAATAAAATTTGAAAAAGTTTGATAAGGATAATACCAATGTGGCTAGATCTACTATGGATATGAACTTTCATTTATCTAAGAATACAGTAAATAGCATATCACAATTTGAGTATGCTCATATAATTGGTAGTTTGATGTACATAATAAATTGTACTATACCAGACATAGCATACTCAGTAAGCCAGATTGAGTAGATAAACGAGCAATCAAAGTGTTGATCATTGGAAGGCAATAGTTAAAGTACTCAGATATCTAAGGTATACTCTAAACTATGGCTACAATATGCACGATATCTAGTTGTGCTAGAAAGATATAGCGACGCTAACTAGATATATGATACAAAAGATTCGAAATTCACGAGTGGATATGTACTTATCCTAGGTGGGGCTTTAGTCTCATGGAAATCTTCCAAACATACATATATTATCCGATCCACGATGGAGTCGGAGTTCATAGCCTTAGATAAGGAAGGTGAAGATGCGGAGTGGCTACACCAGTTCTTGGAGGATGTTCTAAGTTGGTCAAAGCCTATACCAGCTATTTGCATCCAGTGAGATAGTAAATTAGCAATTGGAAGGCACATAGCAACATAAATAATGGTTAGTCTAGATATATACAATGTACACACAATACCATTAAATAACCACTCTCAAATGGAGTTATCGCTTTTGACTATGTGAAGTAAAATGATAACATTGCAGGTCCGCTAACCAAATGGTTAAATAAGGAGTTATTTGAAAAGTCTTCGAGGGGAATGGGGTTGAAGCCTTTAAAATAAAGTTTTTGCAACGGTAATCCATCATAAATGATTGGACATCCCAAATTCTAAGTTTAATGGGACAACTAAGTTGCCAGTGACTAGAGAAGTCATTGAAATTTTACCCATTTCATGGAGCAGTATTGATGCCTGTAACGGATAGGATAAACATGCTTTTAATGTAAATTCCATCCAGGTATAGCAGGATACTCATATTGAGAAGTCACCTATGCGAGTATGATGTGGTTGTATCAATGAGAATTATCAAGTCTAAATTCTCTAAATACTCAATAAATCAGGCGATGTCTAGGGCCAAAACAGACACAATTGTGATAACTAATACAGTGTTTGAGAATTCATGTGTGATGCCTGTTGTCGTGGTTTGGCTTACACAAGTGGCCGAACAATTCAAAATTCAGCTATTAGATCCGACAGGTTTTTACTGGAGTTGAGTCAAGACCAAAAGCTATCTTTCTTGATATGAGAGACTATTTGTTGATCTTTCTCTGAGTTAGCATTTCTTATTAAGTCATCTTCCAACCAATATCATTCATGTAGGGGATTATTGAAAAATATGAGTTTTGAACATTGGTTTTCAATAGTTTTGAGCTTAAATAGATGTGGATTTGATTCGGATTTTTTTATAAAACAAAATAGAAATGTCTTTTCATTTGCGAGAACTTTCTAACTATATAAAGTATGTTCAAAACGGTTAAGGGATGAATGAAATATTGTCTCTCAAAGTAAGCTAATTGAACTAGTCAAATGTAGCGGAAAAATGTAAAATCCCACGTTGATTGTGGGAGAGAAGTGAGAGGCCCATATAAATCTTAAGAGGTGCCCCCTTGGGGTATACCCCAAGGGTACCTAAGTTTTTAGAAGGGGGATGACCTAGATGGGATAAGTTTCTATCTACACTCCACACACGCACACATCGCTGCTTGTCTGACTGACCAACAGACCAGGGCTGGGCACGGGCTTGTGGGTCGTAGGCTCATATATAGGATCGGCCTATGCTCTTTGGTTATTAACAAAATCTTATGATAAAGTTATACTTTCCTGAATTAAATATTATGCATACACATATCAGTATCGGCATGGTGACAAACAGAGTAACGAGTTTCTGGTTCGAAAGACAAATGAGTGTAAAGCTCTGGGTTACGAAAGACAACCATAAAGGAGCTACAATTACAAAGAAGAGATTGATCTAAATATAGAAAATCACACAAAGAGGAGTTTAGTAGAAGAGAAGTTATCAAGACAAGTATGCCTTACAAACAAGGAGGAAACTTCCTTACATAGTGGAAGAGATCACATGGGATGCTTGCCCAGACGCACTACTTTGTACACAACACACTCATTTACTTTTCTTTACTAGGCATTGCTATTTACTTTTTACATACTCATCACGTTATTTTTAAGTACAAGCATCCTTTTTTGATTTGATGGGTTAAAGATCCAAAGAAAGGGAAGGGAATGTCTTCCACATGAAAGAGTTAGATTTATATCAGTGGATCATTTGTCAATTTCCTCGTTCGAGAATCTTCGACTCCTCATGAAGAGTAACAAGGACCAGTATGCAAAATTCGTCTAATAGCTATGAACAAGAAGAAAAAAAGAAAATCACATAAAAAAATGGTTTGTGCACCAAATATATGCTATAGAGAGCTTTTTGTTATTTCTTTGGATGTTTTTTTTCCCCTTCATGCACGGGTTTCATATAAAAATTTAAACGTAATTTTGAAGAGATTTGTTTTCTTTTTCTCAAAAGTAAAATTGCAAATAAATGTGGAGACGTCTACTTTTTCTCAAAAGTACACCTTCATTGGTGGAAATGAAGAGCAAGACTAATGGTCTCTGATAACAACTCTGGCCTTTTCTCCTATTTTTTGCATCGACTTTACGAGAATCGTGCTCAATAGGAAATTATGCTATTTATTCATCAATTGCAGTCCTATTTTTATCTAGATTTGATATTCAATAGTAATAGTTTATAGATATCAATGTGCTCATATAATTGGTTTTATTTGATAGACTGATGGTATTTTATTCCCTTCCTTGTATTTCATACATTGGTGTCATTTCTTGATTGGGAAACAATTTAAACAGGCTAATGATTAATAGCACATAAGATATAACGTTGTTTTCATCTTATTCCTTAAAGCAATAAAGATAACATATATAAAAGATTATGCATCACATGGCTGGCTATTTAAATTCTGAAATGTTACTTTCAAATAAAAACTATAAGTAGTTTGTCAGGAAATAATCCCATAAGCATTTCGTCAAGCACCTTCTAAGTACTGTAACAACATAAAATATCAAGTATACTTCAATCGACCCAGACCAAGTACCGCCTTTGAACTGTCGCTATATAGCAAGCTCGGTGGGGTCTCTGTATCGGAGCTCGGTCGAGGCATAATGGTTGGTGGGGATCCCTACGGTACGTCCAAGTCAGAAGATAACTTGCATGGTGAAGTTTCCTCTGACACTCGCACGCTTAGATCCAGACGTCGGAAACGTGATAGGTTAGGTATCAACCACGCCTTAGGGGCATGATTGAGTTAGCCACTTACTCCCCTGACATGTCAGCTGGTGCGTCCAGGCACGCGCCGGGCTACACTATATAAGGTCAAGCCTTTTCTCTCACAGAGGTACTCAATTTTATCTGAGAAAACTCATATACACTATACTCTCTATATATATATATAACCTTACACCTTTAGTCACTAACTTGACCGTCGGAACACCATCGTAGGTCGACTCTGATATCCTTTCTCACTGTTTTATTCTTGTAGGTCAAGTTGCAAAGCTTCTTCCACCACAACATTTGCTAACCGGCCACCACAACCACTGCAGGTGTCTATTTTTAATTTTATTTCCTCTATTCTTCATCAAGAACCCCACAATTGGCAAGGAAATTACTGAGGTCCATGAAGATCGGGTGAGGCAGAGAGTTAACGTGGTTTTCAAGGAACAAATTTATAAACTCCTCACCCAGATTCAAGACAAGCAGTACTTCAGAAAGTCTACCCCTGAAAGGGCAAGCAAGTCCCAAGAAATTAGATCTCCAACAATTTGAAAAAATATATAATAAAAAATTATGTAACTGTACCAAGCTTATATATAAAAAGGGTAAATTACAATGACCTTCCTTGAGGTTTGCCTTTAATATAGATGCCCCCTGACGTTTGAGAAATTACACTTACATCCCTTCCTTTTTAAAACATGTAACAAATTCCCCCATCGTCAGGTGGAATACACTGACCACCCCTGAAATTTTGAATTAATACAAAAAGCACCTCTAACGTCAATCGTTCGTTAGTAAGATTGACTACCCATCCATGACGTCAGTTCAATAGTGGTTGAAATACCATATATGCCCTTCTTTGTGACAAAGTTACTATATACCCCACAAGGATCTTGATTGAATGACCAAAAAGTGAATCATATTCACCCATTAACTGTTTAATTGTATCACTTACACCCTTTCCTTTACTAATCTGTTTGAAATAGTGATGAAAATCAATCACGTGTTGTCCATGAGCTTAAATTAAATGCCCTAATGTCTAAAATATTATTATTTTTTGGTTATTTAATCAACATCTTTGTGGGGTATATAATAATTTTATCAAAAAGAATAGCATATATGGTATTCCAACCACTATTCAGCTGACGTCATGTATGGACAGTCAATCTTACTAATGGACGATTGACGATGGGAGGAATCTGTTACAAGTTTTAAAAAGTAAGAGAGGTAAGTGTAATTTCTCAAGCGTCAGGGGACATTTGTATTAAAGGAAAACTTTAGGGGAGGTCATTGTAATTTCTCAAACATCAACGGTGCTTTGTGTATTAATCCGAAACCTCAAGAGTGATCAATGTATTTCACCTGTAAAAAAATTGTACATGATTTATATCAAACGGTTATGTTCTCAAAGAAAGCAAATGGTTGTCAGACTTCTCTGTTTTCTGCACCTATACACAAAAAGTGCTATAAATGTTTTGGATTATGCAAGTAGAGTATGATCATTTCAAAAGTTCGACTTACAAATCTTTAACAGTTTAAAAAATATATATAGCTCATCTACAAGAAGTTTTCTCTGACAACCGCACGCCTACCTCATCTAGGCCTTTCTCACTGTTCACCACCAACATCCGCTAACCGACCACCGCAGGTGTCTATTACTGATTTTCTTTCTCTCTATTCTTCATCAAGAACCCCACAAGTATCAAACACACGACTCTAATTATCTATTCGTCTCTAGAATATAATCCGTATAGCAGGAAATGGGGAGAATATATTTACTCTACATCGGAGAATTGAGGACAAATGCGGCTATAATTTAGGGGGGAAATACTAACCTTTAATGAGTATTGCAGCAGCAAGTTAATTAATTTTTGGAGAACGAAGTGAACCGAATGAGGAAAACAGTTAGGGAGAAAACTTCAAAACTATGTGGCGTCTCTAGAATATCACATGGAAAAAATATGTGATCCTATGTGGCGGAAGGAGAAAGCTTCAAAACTAATGCTTCCAGTTTATATATATATATATATATATACACTAATTTTATGCCCTGTGTTATGTGCGGGTTTTGTTTGAAATTTAATTTCATAAGAATTTTATTTACAAATTAATTTCTGTCCTAATCAATTTAATGAACCAAGTTTATAAATTTTGTATTAGTAAGTGGATAAACTAATTTTAGTAAGTGGCTACTAAACTTACCTGTGCATATGTAGCAACCCATATAAAGTCATTTTCATTTTGTAACAATTGATAATAAAATTATATCCAATACAATATACGTCTTAGCATCAATATGCATGGACATTTGATCAATCAAACTAACCTTATTCTCATAGAGTGACCTGAGGACGAAATCTAACTTCTCTTTTCCACCTAATATTTACATATATATATATATATGAATGTCAATTCGGAAATTTTAGGTTGCCATAAAACAACACACTGTCATTCAGTTCAATTTCATTTTGAAAGTACGTATAAAAATATTGTTGGAATATAGACTTTGGACGGATTGTTTTGGACTCAAATTTTGTGTGAGTCCCAGTTATAACAACCTGTCCTGACCCGGTTCGGTTCGAGTTAGGTTTGGATGATCTTAAAATATATATTTTTTGACAAAAATAGTTTGGTTAATGGCGAAGTAACTCCTAAATATCTTTCAAATACTTAAACAGTCACAGTTTAACACCCACATTTTCCCTTACCCATAATAAATTTTTTATTTTTAAACTGTTAGCCCAATTGATTGTTGGGTTAAATTCTGAAATTAAAAATTGATTCAGAATTAAAGGCAGTGCTATATGGTGCTGATTAATTGGAGGAGCCTCCTGGAGCCTTTGTCAGGTCTATAAGTAGACATCTCCATGACACAAAAAAAGAGAGCAACATTATAATCAAAACTAAGAATTTTTTTCATTTGCATCATAGTCTCTCACGTAAGAGAGAAAACATTACCATTTCATTGGGTTACAATATTGGAATGCTACTTCTTGCAAGTGATAATTGATTGTATCCTGAAAATCAAACGCCAGTCACCGTTAGCATTGTTATCGGGGCATAATTGATTTAAGATTGTTATTTTGTATTATTTGGAAAAATTACAATGAACATAATCTGAAAATTCCAGATTAGAAATAAAGAATATGGAATTGAAAAATGTATAGAAATTACATATTAGAAAAAAAAATTGTTTTGAGGTTCTAGCTTTTTTGTTCTGACATCTACTTTGATTTCAGAAACAGGTTTAAGCACTATGCAGATTAAAAAAACAGAAATTGTTTCGGATTTATAGTATTGTTAAGAAAATAGTCGTGGTTCAGAATTATTTTGGGGTTCAGAAATAGTTTTGATTTTGTTTTTGTTTTTGTTTTAAACAGATTGTTTTCAGAATAGTTTCCGACTGTTTGGGGGTAAGGAAAAAAAAGCAATTTTGTTTGCTTTTGTAAATCCCAGATTTTTGTTTTCAGAGTTTTACAGTAAAAACAATTCAAACCAATTCTATTTGAAACTGTTTTTGAAACAAGAAGCTGTTGTTTTGGAATTTCTTCTGATTGTATTTAGAGCTTTAACCCAAAGTGTTTTATTAGTGCTTTAAAGTTGTTACTGGATTATCAGATATTTTTCTGTAAGTAATTACAGTTTTAATCCAAAAAGTTTTTGTAATTACTACTTTATCCCTGTACTTTTTGTAATTATAGATTGACCTAAGTTTTTTAAAAGAGGAAAATTACAATTTAACCTCTGTTTTTTTTGGAAAATTATAGTTTAATGCTAGAGTTCTTAAAATTATAGGTTTTACCCAAACTTTGGAAAAATCACAGTTTAACCCTTTTTTGAAAATTACAGTTTAAGCCCAAACTTTTGGTAATCACAACATGATCCTCTATATTGTGATACTTATAGTTTGGTCCATGTTTTGTTGATTTTATTGGGAGTCGTATCATCTATACTACAATCGGGGATTTCGATAAATACCAGAGGCGATAATTGCCGTTGTGGCTACAGCTACAGAGGCAATTAGAGCTTAGATTTTAGCAGGGGTAACCATGACACCAACGGTTGCTACACCTGTGACCCTTATGGTTCCTGTGAACCATAGGGAGAAACAGGAGAAATTTAGCGATGCAGATTTCAAGAGGTAGCAACAGAGTATGCTGTTCTACCTAACCAATTTGGATCTGGCCTAGTTGGGGGCTAAGGGAGGTGCAACCAAGAAATACAAATGGTATTGCAAAAAGCAAAAAAGCATACATTGAAAAAGATGATGAATGCTTTATTGATTAGTTTTGGATTACCTCAGATCTTGTTGGGGG
>BRYF01000025.1:2045000-2050000 GCA_030159135.1 Actinidia polygama | reverse complement strand
TAATGTTCACCGAGAGATCATGATCTACTTCGAAGCTCATTATTCAAAGTTGAATCTATTTATATTAAGGTATGAAATCGTTTTGTTTCTGCTACTATTTAATTTTGATTAAACGATTTAAAACCTATAATGGTATCAGATCTAAATAGGTTGTTTTCGTGCTTAAGAATATGCATATATAAATATTTTTATAAGATTTATCTATGCATGTTATAATGATGATTTTATAAACGAGTTTTGATGCTTGTGATTTTCGTACATAATGATGTATATATATGTTAGAGCATATCTGTAAAATCTGAGATTAAATGGCCATACGAATTTTGAGAAAAATCAAACTTAAAGTTGTTTTGCACTGTTTATGTTTTCTTTTTTATTGGTACAACATTTTTCACATGAAGATATTTATAGATTTGGAATTCTCGTTTCGATACGATTTGAACGATATATTATATGTGCGATTCCGATGAGTGAATTTGAGAGAAAATTGAAACCCTAATTTGAATTTGTATCAATTCTTAAATTCAGGAAGATGAATAGTATTTTTTTTTCTTTTATATCTATATCGAAAAACTATTTTGAGACCATGAATGTGCATAAAATTGAAAAATGAACCAAATGACGTAAAAATCAAGACGAATAGAGACTGGGAAAACTGCATGTGGTGTGCATGCTAATTTTTTATGCATACAAAATTTATTCAGTTAATTGCGCATTTAACAATTAATATAAAATTCTGAAAAAATGCAATAAAATTTCAAAAAAAAAATACAAAATTGCCCTTATAACATGTTGCGCTATTTAGAATATGTTTTGATAGCATGAGCAATGTGTATTATCACTTACGTGTAGCATGTTAATTAATTATTCATGGGAATTAATTATTTATGCATGCTAAAATTGTTAATAAAGGGAAAAAGAGTGGGAGGTTGTTCCGTTAAAGGGATGAAACTATGTTGTCGACATTTGTTCTCTTTGTCAAAATTTTAATGAGAAAATTTTCTCGCCATTTATTGCCTGAAAAGATCTTTAACAAGGAAATATTTCTTTGATTTTTGCTTCAATGACGACATTATTTGTCAAGGTTGATCTCTAGACGAATATTTTGTCTCCTATTATTTTACAAAAATAATTAATAAAACTTGAAACTATTAAACGACGAAAAGTGACCTAAGCCGAGGAAATTATATTTTGCAGGCAAGAAAATATTTTGTCGCTAAACTGTTATATTAGATGATGAAATAAGTTTTTATCCCTAAAAATTTTTATCAAGCGACCTACGAACAAGGTATTTTAGAGAGAAAATCATATTTTCACCGTAGGGCAGTTTTGTTGTAGTAAGATGATTAGCATTGACGATTACACGTTGGTTTGAAGAACTTTATCAATTAACAATGCAGTAATTCAAATTCAAAAACTTGTTAACCCAATCAAATCCCCCCCTATCGAGCATGAAAATCAATCCATACTAATCCAAAAAGAATCTAAATAAAAATAAAAACTATATCATTCCATAACATAAATATAATAATATCTATTGTTAATTAATCGGTATTAATATAATTGTTATGGTCCATACACCCATAATTGTGACTTGGGCCAAATATTTGTTAATGGTTAGGATGTGAAACCTTGATTTTCAGACCCTTATTTAACTAACCCATTTTTCTACACACAATAAAATAATCATAAAGTTATCAATATTAAATAAAATAAAATTGATAAGTTATAAATCATAAAATTTCTCAAAAATAAATTAAAAAGTCATTTAGAAAATTGAGAAAATACTAGACTTAATTTGAAAGAGAGAATGCCAATGTCAATTTCAATAACCAGTGAAAAATTATCAATATGAAATTATAAAAAAAAGAAGAAGAAAAAATGAATAACTATCAACTATGCGTTGTGAGAATTTTTCAAACACAAACTTTGAAAGTTGAGAACTGTGGGGTCTAAGTTTATGAAATAAGAGAAAAAAAATCGAGGATAGACACCTGTGATGTTCCTATGGCTGTTCGGGTGGCTACATTTGGTCACCAATCGGTAAGGGCCTAGCTCCGATAGTCAAGTTAGATGACCAGAAAACGTATGTAGAGAGAGAGTATGTGTGTCTTCCTAAACCAAACTTCACATACCTTTTAGAGAGATAAAGGCCGAATTTATATGGCATAGCTCGGCTCGTGCCTTAATGTCCGTGTTGTCTTGTCATTGGATAGACTATAGCTCGGCGCGTGTTAATATGCGCCGACCGTTGTGTCAGTGAGTAGGCAGCTAACCCAACCACACTCCTAGGGCCTGGCTAGTAGCTTGTCCTCATGCTGCTGACATCTCCATCCGGGCATGGGGGCTGTAAGAAGAAACTTTGACGTGCAAGTCACCTTATGTGCCTTGATATCCCTCGGGTTGCCACCGATCGTTGCCCCTCGTCCAAGTTTTAGCACGGTTATTCTTCCAAACTTTCTAAATAGCGACAGCTCGAAAGTAATGATGGTCTTACCTCTGACATGTCTGTGTTCAGTAGTGTCTGCATCGAGATCCAACGTAGAAGATCACCGAGTTTACTTCATAACGATAGCTCGGCGGAGGCCCCTACCCAAGCAAGGCCAGATTATGTCATTGTTTATTTTGCCCCCTTACAATTGTCCCTCAGTTCGCATGAGCTAGGTTGATGCTTACCGAGGTCATGTGAACTTGACGTGTTCATGCTTTGAGCCTGGAGCTTTGCAGGCTCGCTAATGCATGCTAACTATTTCCCTTCTGTGTGGATCTATCATTTCGCTGTACTTTTTAAGCCACGCGTCCGGGTCTGATTGGTCCAAAAGTTGTTTGAGCACTGGTACTAAGTTCCTTCACTTGCCTTTTGGGCTTGTTTGGCGTGGACGCGCAGCTGGGTGACTGCCACATGCTCTTATCTCGTTGGTTTCGAAGGCGATTGCCTGCGCATAAACCCATGCACCCACTAAGATACATTTTGGTTTCTTTCTCGCCTCTTCACCTTTCTTATTAATTGGTGTCTATTTGCCTTCATTCTTAATTGTGGTCTGTTTGCCTTCATTCTTAATTGCAGTATGTTTGACTTCCTTTTGCCCTTATTTATTCACAAAGCCTTGAGAGAGTTCTAGAGAGAGAAAGTGCATCCCCTTGATTTGTTGTCGTTGTCCGATTGTCGATGACTGTTCTCCGACTTTCACATGGTTAATCCCTTCCGAATTCACTCTTTCTGGTGAGTTTCTGACCTAACCTTTTTCTGTAATTTTTCTGGGTTACTTGAACTTGGTCGTCCTTGACCCGTTTCCCCTGATGAAATAGGTTCAAGCTTCCGTTTAGGATTGAAATCATTGGCCTTAGGGTTTTATTCCCCAGACCCTTCTATTGCCGAGATAGGTTTGAGGCAATAAGAGGGTTTGATAGTTGTCCCTTAGAAAATAGTAAGTAGTCTTACTGTATCAGAGCTTAGTGCTCATGGCGAGCTCGTTTGACTCTACTCCAAAAAGCTTGTCACAACTGTCTGTCTAAGATCATTACTGACTTATTTCTGTTTTCAGACATGGAGTGCAAAGCGACCATCCAAGCTACAAACAACCGACAGGCTTCGAGGAAGGTTGTTGATCTACTTGCCTACTAGCCTATCTACTAGCACGTGATCCCGCACAAGGCCGAAGACCTCAGTAGGATCAAGCTTCCTACCTTGCACATTGTGGTTCGAGCTGTTCAATGCGGCGACTTCAGCTCGGAAGGCTCTTGCACTGAGCTCAATGCGAACCTTCCCCTCACCCGAGTTCGAGGCTTGGAAGAAATTTCTTATCATTTTTGATATATCCAATCTTTTGTCCCTTTTGAGGAACGAATCACTATTCGTTTGAAGAGGATGGAGGTACCATTTGTCGGACATACTGTTACGTTCATGACGACTGATGTGGCTACCCAACAGTTTATAAACGTCTTCATGTTTAATGAGTTCGTGCCCTTTTGCGAGAAGACCCTTGAGGTGATCTCCGAGCTCGGCCAAGAAGAAGCAGCAAAAGCCGGTGCAATTGATGATGAGCCTTGGATTTTTTCTTTTTCTTTTTAATTTCTCTTGTATTCGAGCAGTTCTATACTTGAACAATTTTCTATAATGAATACTTCTTCTGTTTGAATGCTTTCACTTTCGTATAATGTCCAAGTATGCTTAGGCAAGATTCACAAGATAAAGCTCGAAACTTTGTATAGAGCTCGGCTAACTCTTTCTTGAATCGTTTTGCTAAACGTTCTTAGACAATCCTCGAGGGACAGAGCTCGGAACTCGTATAGAGCTCGGCTAACTCTTTCTTGAAATTTTTTCTAAGTGTACTTAAACAATATTCACAAGACAAAGTTTGGAACTCACATAGAGTTCGGCTAACTCTTTATTGAAATTCTTGCTAAATGTACTTTAGGCAAACCTCGAGGGACAAAACTTGAAACACATAGAGTTCGGCTAACTCTTTCCTAAAATTTTTGCTAAGTATATTTGAACAATATTCATAAGAAAGAGTTCAAAAATCACGTAGAGTTCAACTAACCTTTCCTTGAAATTCTTGTTGGGTATATTTAGGCAAAACTCGAGGGACAAAGATCGAAACTAACATTAAGTTTAGCTAACTCTTTCCTAAAAAAAATTTCTAAGTGTACTTGGCAATATTCGTAGAATAGAGTTCGAAACTCACATAGAGTTCAACTAATTTTTTCTTGAAATTCTTGCTAAGTGTACTTAGGCAAACCTCAAGGGACAGAACTCGGGACTTGCATGGAATTTAGCTAACTCTTCCCAAAGATTTTTGCAAAGTGTACTTAGTCAATATTCACAAGACAGAGTTCGGAACTCACGTAGAGTTTGGCTAACTCTTTCTTGAAATGTTTGCTAAGTGTACTTAGGAAAAACTTGAGGGACAGAGCTCAAAATTCGCATAGAGTTTGGCTAACTCTTCCCTAATGTTGTAATTGCTCGACCAAATCGTAAGGTTGGATTCTTTTTCATA
>BRYF01000025.1:2010000-2015000 GCA_030159135.1 Actinidia polygama | reverse complement strand
TTAAATATATAGTTTTTTATTGCATAATGTTTTTATCTCATTTTATATTTTATTTTGATATTGGTTTTGTATAATAATCTTTTCCATAAAGTATTAAATTTTTTATTCCACAAAAAAACTCTTTCTCATTTTTTTTTATTGATTTGTTATATTAATTCCTTTCTCTTAAATATATAATTTTTTTATTGCATAAAAAAATTTCTATCTCATTTTATATTTTATTTTCATATTGATTTTGTATAATAATCTCTTTCTATAAATTATTTAATTTTTTTCTTGCATAAAAAATTTTCTTTCTCATTTTATTTTTTATTGATTTGCTATAATAATTCCTTTCTATAAACTATTTAATTTTTTATTGCATAAAAAAACTCTTTCTCATTTTATTTTTATTGATTTGTTATATTAATTCCTTTCTCTTAAATATATATTTTTTTATTGCATAATGTTTTTATCTCATTTTATATTTTATTTTAATATTGGTTTTGTATAATAATCTTTTCCATAAAGTATTAAATTTTTTATTCCACAAAAAAACTCTTTCTCATTTTATTTTTTATTGATTTGTTATATTAATTCCTTTCTCTTAAATATATAATTTTTTTATTGCATAAAAAATTTCTATCTCATTTTATATTTTATTTTCATATTGATTTTGTATAATAATCCCTTTCTATAAACTATTTAATTTTTTTATTGCATAAAAAAGTTTCTTTCTCATTTTAGATTTTATTTTCATATTGATTTTGTATAATAATCCCTTTCTATAAATTGTTTAATTTTTTTCTTGCATAAAAAATTTTCTCATTTTATTTTTTATTGATTTCTTATATTAATTCCTTTCTATTAAATATGTAATATTTTAATGCATAAAAAATTTTCTTTCTCATTTTATATTTTATTGGTTGGCTATAGGAATTCCTTTCTATAAACTATTTAATATTTTATTGCATAAAAAAACTCTTTCTCATTTTATTTTTTATTGATTTGTTATATTAATTCCTTTCTCTTAAATATATAATGTTTTTATTGCATAAAAAATTTCTATGTCATTTATAAAATGCAGACTTTTTTTTTAATAAAGGGCTTACTTTCTCAATTTTTTCTTTTTTTTGATTTTTTTTCTTGTATTTTAAAAGAGACACTTTCATATTTTATTCATAGGTTTTTCTTTAACGAAATACCCACCTTCTAAAAAAAATCTTCTTCTTTTCTTTTCAAAAAGAATCACTTTCCCAAAGAAAAATTATTATATTTTTCTTTCATTAAACACATTGTTCTTCTCTTTTTCTTTTACATTCTCCCAAACAACTTTTATTCTTTTATTGTTTTTATTTATAAAAATGCGAACACTTAAATTCTCAAAAATTCTTCCATAAAAGGCTCACATTATCATTTTTGTTTTGTAAAACAATCACTTTCTCGAAAAATATTTGGATAGTTATTTTGTTAATAAAGGACTTACTTTCTCAAGAAAAATCAGAATTTTTTTATTGCTTTTCAAAAGAGCCAATTTCGTATTTTTTTTCCATATATTTTTCTTTAACAAAACACCCACCTTCGTAAACCTGTTTTCTTTTAGAAAATAATCACTTTTCCAAAACAATTCTTATGTTTTTCTTTCATTAAACACATGCGCACTTTTCTATTTTTTACAAAACTCTCATTCTCTCAAAAATCTTTTATATTTTGTTGTTTTAATTTACAGACTACAAACACTAATTTCTCAAAAATAAAAACATCAGTGTTTTCCTTTCATGAAAAACTCATTTTCTCACTTTTTTTTTATTTTTTTTGTGTATTTATTTTGAAAATATTCAATTTCTCTAAAAATATTTTGTTATTTTTTTTAATTAAGGGCTAACTTTCTCAAATTTGTTTCTTTTTACCAAGAATTATTTTCTTGCATTTTAAAAGAGACTCTTTCATAATTTTTCCATATGTTATTCTTTAACAAAACACTCACCTTCTCAAAAACAATTCTTTTTTCTGTTGTTTTAATTTATAAAATGCAGACACTTAATTTTAAAAAAAAGCTCACTTTCAATTTTTTTTATTTTTTTAGTATTTATTTTATAAGACAATCATTTTCTTTAAAAGTTTTATCCTATTTTTTTAGTTTTAATTTATTCTATTTTTTTTTTGTGAAACCCTCATTCCTCAAATCTTTTATTCTTCTGTTATTTTAATTTATAAAATGCGAACACTTAATTGCTCAAAAATTAAAAAAAAATCAGTGTTTTTTCTTTCATAAAAAGATCACTTTCCCAATTTTTTTTTTGTTTTTTTGTTTTTATTTTATAAAAATATTTTGCTAATTTTTTGGTTAATAAATGGCTTACTTTTTAAAAAAAAATCTTACATTTTAAAAGTGACACTTTCGTATTTTTTTTTATATGTTTTTCTTTAACAAAATACCCACCTTTTCAAAATTCTTTTCTTCTGTTCTTCTAAAAAAGAATCACTTTCCCAAACAAACATTATTTTGTTTTTCATTTATTAAACACATGCTCACTTTTTAAATAAAAAAATAGAAGATGGGTGTTTTGCTAAAGAAAAAGATATGAAAAAAAATACGAAAGTGTCTCTTTTAAAATGCAAGAAAAAAAACATTGATAAAAGTAAGCCCTTATTAACAGAAAAACTAGCAAAATATTTTTAGAGAAATTTATTTTTTTATAAAATAAATACACAAAAAAATATTGGGAAAGTGAGACTTTTATGAAAGAAAAATATATATATATATATATTTTTTTGAGAAATCAAGTGTTCGCATTTTATAAATTGGCATAGTGTTCGCATTTCATTCTAGAGGAACTAGTGAGACTCGTGATGAAGAAATGAGACCTGAATATGGTGGGTGACATTTTGCATAACATGTTTCCCGTGCATACCTAAGCTACAAATGAAATTAAAAGATGAGGGATATGATATATTTACATTAGAAATTCTTTAATAAACGATGAGAACTGAATATAATATTTATTATCGCTCATTACAAAAAATAAAAGAAATTGCAGGTAATAAGATAATATAGAAGCATCTCATTGTGGATTTTAATTTTTCATTTGGGAAGCCTATATATTTTACAAGGTTTTAACGTATGATGTTTTAGGCAATATATGTTTTGGATTATGATGATATATAATTAATTATACCAGGTTTAATCAGTAAATTAAGTACTTGAATTTCAGTCAAATGACGGGTGGTGTGCTGTTGTACGTCGTAATAAAGTAAGTAGCGCGTCAATGCATTTAATACTTTTTAGAAACTAAAAAACTTTTGAAATTTAGGTCTTAGACTTGATACTCCTCTACTCGAGCACTGTGAAAATAGAATGCATTTTATTTCTTTCATCAGACCAATGATTACAAAGTTCTATGAATCTAATCTTATGAGTATTTTTTAGTTTCGTGTGCAAATCCCCTCTTTATTTTCTCACCTTGTTGAATGGGGTTTTCTACTAGTTGTACCATGATCCGCATGTTCGACGAAGAATTGTTTGAAGAAATACCGGTAGGTACGTGCCCCAAGTTTCATGGTTATTGCTGTTTACACTGTGTGATTGTCTTGCGCTCGTACGAACTGGACAACTTCCATGGTAGAAACGTGCTTTGACTAGTTTTGGATAATGGAGGAATACGGTATTATGGAGTCTTCAACTAAAAAATACACTATCATGAGACCCTTGTTAGGAAATTGCATACTTCTTCAAATCATTTTGCAATAATACTATTTAAAAAAATTGAAGCAAAGGAATGCTAATTTCATTAAATTCAAAATTTGTAGCTCTTGAAATGGGACCTACAAAAGTGGTGTGATAATGATAACTTATATACGTAAGAAAAATTTATAAGATTTTTTAATTTGTAAACCATCCGTCATGTTTGATTACAGATTTCAATTTAATGGGATTAGTAATAGTACCACGGAATTCGATTTGTAATACCACCCCCACTCCCCATGAGATTCATAATCCTCTAATTTTGGGAATGAACAATCTCAATATACTATTTGTCTATAGTTTAATTTTTATACTAAAATATAATTAAAGTGGGCCTCACAAAACTAATAGTCTAATCTCACTCTCAAAATCTGTTATCAAACATAGCTTTAAGGTGCGTAACTCAACTGGTAAAAACCCAATTTTGTGTCGAAGGGGTTGCTAGTTTGAGACATCTGAGGACCACTGAAAGTTTGTCTCGCCTTTAACTTCGTTGCTCCCAACTTAGTCTCACTCGAACCTAATTAGGCTGACCATAAATAATAATAACATGGTGTCAAGCTATAAAAAAAAAAAAAAACTAATTTGTATAGCATTACTCGTGTCGTTGCAAAATGATAAGATGGTGTGAAACTTTAAAATGTCACAAATGAAGAATTAGAAACAAACAACTTTACATTCATGAAGGTGACTTGTATGTTCTACTAATTAAAGATTCAATAAGAGCTAAAAAACAGGACCAGAAATCACAAGAACAAGTTTCCACAGGAATCATCGTTCACGATGCTCCTACACAAACATATATATATATATATATATATATATAAACAAGGTCATTCCAAACTAGTCCGTCTAACATTGAAGCCAAAAAAGAAAACAACATAGCTTTCTTGTTCTTTAACAAAATATAATTATTAATCTTGAAATAGAGTCCAACAGAGTCTGAAATTGGCTCGAGATGTTAATTTTTCTGGGGAAGTACAATGTGCACCGTATTTGAATAACATCTGATTTGACAACGTTAGATGCGATATCAATTATATGTCCCACATAACATATATCATTCGGCCAAATAATTGAAGTTGTCACATAGGAAAGCATTAACACTGATATTTATGCGAGTGTGGCCCATGTGTGTTTGATTTTGCTTGCATTACTCGTGTGGTCTAGGCCACTTTTGTAACTACCTTTTTTTTTTCTCTTCATTTTAGAGCTAAAATTCTGAAAAATTTAAGATGCATTTGTTGGCAACTTTTCGCCCTTATCGTCTATCAAG
>BRYF01000025.1:1950000-1957500 GCA_030159135.1 Actinidia polygama | reverse complement strand
GACAGTAGGGATGGCAACGGGGTGGGTTCGGGGTGGGTTAGGCCTCCCCCCACCCCCACCCCCACCCCGTTTACGAAAACCTTCTCCCACCCCGCCCCGTTTAATAATTTTTTTAATTATATATATATATTTTATATAATTATTGATATATATATATATATATACATTATAAGGATATTACAGTATATTTTAAAATAAAATAGAGATAATTTTGAATTTTTACATATAATCGGGTTAATCGTGGCGGGTTCGGAGTGGAGAGGCTAAACCTGCCCCCGCCCCGATTATTAATCGGATTTTGATCCCCCCCCCCCCCCCCGTTTATTCCTCCTCCAAACCCGCTCTAAACAGGACGGGCCCCCGGTTAATGCGGGGAAATTGCCATCCCTACTTGACAGAGTCTCCTACCACTACTTCCACCATCGTCCTCACCTTACTTATAGGGCAAAACTGCCATTCACAGTCAATGTTTTGCTGATATCATGTTTTTTTGTTCGGAAAACATATAGACGGTTTACAGTTAGTCCTCACCTAATTTGTAAAGTGAAAACAAATTGTATTTCTCTCAATTTCTTTAATTTCACAAAATCACAACGAATTTATCTACACTATATACTATACAAATGGAATGCCACGTGGCACCTCTTAATATTTAATATATATATTGATGTGGGGTAAAACGTTCATACTTCGCCAAGGGAACACGTCGCCTACCTTCAAGAAAATCTCTACTATACCTCGTCAGGCTCATTCATTAACACCACCAGGCTTTCTCCATCTCGCCAATGGGTGAGGAATCGCCTCATCGCCAGATTGCCAGTAGACTTGAACTTAATCTCGTCAGCCTCTACACCACAAATGGGCGAGGTGAATTACATGGTCTCCAGTCTCTTATCTCCATACGAACTCCATCTCATCCAGTCTTATATCTCCACAAGGAAACTACCTTTGGAAGAGATTCTTTTCTTCTCAGCACCTACAATCATGGGATATCTTCCAGATGTCAGATCTCCCAATTAAATCTCTTATATCTTCGGCATATATTGCCATACTTAGCCGTTTGAGGATCACGCCACAGTTTTCTTACACGGCTTTCCATTCTCCATTTATATAAAGACTGCTCCCCCACCATTATGAGGTACACAATTTTAACTTTGGCAGACTGATAGTTCCGCTTGTTGATTGCTTAGCTTTTGATCACCTTGGTCTGATTCACACGTCGGAGGGGGTTTGAGCGGCCTCACCCCTGTCGATAACGTTTGTTCTTTGTTGTGCAGGTCGCTCGAGTCTTTTCTGAGGTTACCACCTCGCCATCCAGAGCAACTTGACTATTGGTTGCTCGCTCAAGATTTTTACCACAACAGTTTGGCTTCTTTTGTGGGAACGACAGTTCTCAACTTTCTATGCACTTGTGTAGCCATTTATTGCCTCGACCAAGTGCCAGCAGTCCTTTAGATAATAGAACTCATCCGATGGCCAATACCAGTCAGACTCCAGATCTAGAAGGCCTTTATCGTGAGATACACGATATGGCCGAGTAGATAAGAGTCATGAACGAGAAAAACGCCCGTTTGTTGTAGCTTCTCGCAGCTAACCCACCGTAGATTCCTCCAATCCCCGCTCCTAAAAATAATCCTCCTCGCCTACCTCGTCGGTCTGACGACGAAGTATCCCAAAGTCATCATAGCACTGGTCGAGCCAGGCGACATCGATCTCCCACACCTCGTCCCTGATCTAGCCAAGCCTATGAGGTTGAAGGCGGGGAAGTCAGGAGAGGAAGATCTCCTCGCCGAAATGACCAGACACCTAGACGTCGAAGTGCTTCCACCTCCCAAAAGATCAGAGATCGAGACGCCCGTCTTGACACCATCAATACTGGGGCAAGCGCTTCAGTGACCGTGGATGCTTTGATTAAACAGACTAAGCCGTCGTTCACAAAGAGGGTGTTGAGAGCCAGGATTTCCTCCAAGTTCAAGCTACCCAATCAGCTCAGAACCTATGAGGGCAAAACGGATTCCATGGACCATTTAGATTCGTACAAGAACTTGATGTCGCTCTAAGGTTGTTCAGGCGAGGTAATGTGCAAAACATTCTTTGCCACTTTAGAAGGGTCGGCGAGGTCATGGTTTAGAAAACTGCATCCGAGAACTATTGACTCATTCAGCGACCTGAGCAAGCTTTTTGTCGCTAACTTTATGAGCTGCAAAATCCGGTAGAAGAACGCTTCTCATCTCTTCACCATCCACCAGACGAAAACGAAAAGTTTGAAAGACTACGTAAAGCGGTTCAACTAAGCCGTCCTAAAAGTGGAAGACCCCAGTGACAAGGTAGTGATTATGGCCATGATGGAAGGACTTTACCTCTGTCCGCTATTTGACTCCCTCTCTAAGAATGTACCTGAGACCTTATCGGTTTTCCAGAGCAAGACTGACAAGTATATCGCCGTGGACGTCTCCAAATCAGCCGATAAGTGTCTCCCATTCTTTCAAATCCTGAGAAAAAATCAGACCTTCTAGTGGAGCGAACAATCGGAGATAGAATTTCAGCAGCTCAAGGAGTATCTTGGCTCGCCACCATTACTTACCGTTACGGTCACGGGCGAGGAATTATTTATATATCTCTCCATCTCGTCAACAATAGTAAGTGTCGTACTGATCCGAGAAGAAGACGGGATCCAAAAACCGATATACTATGTCAACAAAGTCCTAATGGGAGTCGAGACCAAATATTTGAAAATTGAGAAGCTCGCCTACGGCCTCCTTATCGCCGCCAAGAAACTTTGCCACTATTTACAGGCACATCCGATTGTTGTGATAACTGTGATAGCTGATCAACCACTAAAACAAATTCTCCAATGACTTGAAAACTCAAGAATACTCCTCAAATGGTCCATCGAGCTCAGTGAATTCCACATTAATTACAAACCAAGAATGGCGATCAAAGGCCAGGCCTTAACCGATTTTATTGCTGAATTCATATATGACATCTCCCAGAAACCCGAGGATGACCCTGAGGTGGAGACCACCGAACAACCGAACCCAGACAAAGACTTCACCAGATGGAAACTGTTTGTGGACGAATCGTCAAATCAGCACGAATATGATGCGGGACTTGTCCTGAAAACTCCCTCGGGTGAGCACATGAAAACTCCGTATAGGGTTCAACGCCACCAATAATGAAGCCAAGTATGAAGCTCTTCTTGCCGGACTCAGAGTTGCAACTGATTTGGGAGTGGAATCTCTAGACGTCTTCAGTGATTCCCAATTGGTGGTAAATCAAGTCCAAAGGGACTGCCTCTCTAAGAATACAAGAATGATAGCCTACCTAGATGAAGTGAAGGCTATATCAGGGAAAATAAAAGATTTCAAAATTCACCAAATTCCAAGAGAAGAAAAAAAGAAAGTCGATGCTTTGGCTAACCTCGCCTCAGCCTTTGACTTCATCTCAAAAAGGAACATACCCTTGAAATTCTTAGCTAACCTCAGTATTGAGGTCGCCAAATCAATTTGTCCAACAGACTTTGGACTAACATGGATGGATGACATCATTACATATCTCCAAACGGGAAAATTGCCACAAGATAAGCTGCAAGCTCGCCGGATCCAGTACAAGTCAGCAAAATTTTGCATCCTCAATGGAATCTTATACAAGAGGTCCTTTTCTAGTTCTCTCCTAAGATGTCTTCGACCTGAAAAGACAGATTACATCATGAGAAAAATTTATGAAGATATCTGTGGAAATCATTCAAGAGCAAGTTCGCTTGTAAAAAAGCAATTAGACAAGGCTACTTTTGGCCTCGAATGGAGCATGATGCAGCGACATATACAAAGAAATGTGACAAGTGCCAGAGATTTGCCCCCATAAGTCACCTCCCTCACACCGAGATGGTCCCAATGACCAGTCCATGGCCATTTTTCCAATGGAAAGTCGACATACTCGGGTCATTTCCCCAAGCTCCATTGTAAAGAAAGTTCTTGATCATCGCCATCGACTACTTCACCAAGTGGATAGAGGCAGAACCACTCGCCAAGATCACTGAAAAGAGCACGAGAAATTTTATATGGAAGAACATCATATGCCGATTGGTAATTCCAAAAGTTCTCATCTCGGACAACGCCAAGTAGTTCGACAATGACGTGTTCAAACAATTCTGCTCGGATCTAGCCATCTTGCACCATTTCTCCTCACTTGGGCATCCCCAGGCAAATGGCCATGTGAAGGTTACTAACAGAACCATCCCGAGAAACTTGAAAATAAGGTTGGAAAAATCCAAAGGGGAATAGGTAGAAGACCTACCGAGCATAATTTAGGCCTATCATATGATGAGTAGGATCCCAACGGGCAAGGCATCTTATTCTATGGTCTATGGAACAGAATCAGTTATACCTATTGAGATCGGAATGCCAAGCTTCAGAACCTCAAATTTCAACCTAGAGAACAACAGAACCGAGCTAAAACTCAATCTCGATCTCCTTAATGAAAGGAGGGAAAGGGCTGAAGTACGCCAATCAGCTTATAAACACCAAGACGCAGATACTACAACTAGAGGGTTAAGCACATATCTTTTCTACCAGACGATTTAGTCCTACGACAGGTTACACTGTCCACCAAAGAACCAAATGCAGGGAAGCTCGGACCTACATGGGAAGGCCCTTACAAAGTTGTCAAGGTATCCCGACTAGGGACTTATTGGCTAGAGGATATGAACGGGAAAACACTCCTTCACCCTTGGAACGCCGAGCACTTAAAGAAATACTACCAGTAAATCTTATGGTCGCCATAACGTTTTTCCCTGATTTCTTGTAATAAAGCTCTAATTTTAATAACATCATTTTTATGTTGCCGTATTATATCGCCAAGTCTAAGTTTTACCACTGTATCGCCAGCGTGGATGTCGTCAATATCAAGCACGCCCATTCATTACGATATGAATTGCCAAGGCATCTTGATCGCCAGTATGAATGTCGCCAATATCAAGTACGCTCATTCTTTACAATATAAGGGGTCTTGATTGCCATCGTGAATGTTGCCAATATTGAGTGCCTATGAGTTGCAATGCGGTAACGCCTTGGTCACTCTTAAGAATTCTCCAAAACAGAAACGCTTAATGTTTGATCGCCTATTAATCACTTCGCCATTTCAGTTGTGATCGCCAAAGTTAATACATCTCATTAGTTTCACGATGACAGAACTTCACATCGTTACTAAGCGTAAAAAAGAAATTTTTTGGTGTTTGCTCCTGTACGGAAAAGTTCACCTCGCCATCCCTCGAGTTTATGATCGCCAATGTAAAGATGCAAAATAGAAAATGCAATTGGCCAAAATTGTATTTACAAAGGAAGAAGATCAATATTGAAAAATGTCATTCATTGATATTAAGAGGATTACAAGGATGGCAGATCGCCAATTACACAAATATATATATATATACAAATATTAAGGAGTGAGGCCGACATCGCCCTCATTCTCCTCCTCATTCTCACCAGCCCGAGCCGCTTCCTCCTCCTCAGCCAAGTCGACGTCCATCTCCGTACTCGCCAAATTGAGGCCAAGATTGGGATGATGGCAAGCAAGCTGCCTCTTGTAGAATTCGAAACCCTCGCCGAAGTAGGTGGTGAGGATTTGAACTTGTCAATGGCAAGCTTTTTGGCTAAGGCCAGCTTTTAGTAAGCCCATCCACCTCGAACTCCAACCGCGCCATAGCCTTAGATTTATCCTTCATCTCGACCTCAGTCTTCATCACCCGATCATTCAGCTCAGCTTCAGTTTTCATTGCCCGTTCGCTCAGCTCGGCCAAGTCATTCTTTACCTTGAAAGCTCGGTTTTGGGCTTGAACCATCCCGAGTTCAACCAAGTCTGCACGGGCAAGCTGGAAATGATAATCATTCTGATGATCTTGGCTTCAAAGGGCAAAGGCAGAAATGAGCATGACCGCCTACTACAAACAACCCTACGTAAGCACTAGAAAAAGGGAAATTTACAACTATGAAGCAACATAAACTGCCAAGTACCTGGCCGATGGCATGGAAAGACTTGGTGACCAGCTCGTCTGTACTAAGTTGGTCCACCTTTTCCTTGTCAGCGGGCAAGATCACCCCTGACAGTATTTTTGCGTCATCGGGGCGCTTGATATCAATGAAATCCCGGGGCCTAAGTTTTGACCCAACGACATAGATGGACCCTCTACTGGCATCGGTGGTTGTTGAGTTACGTCACTCGCCCCCTGCTGGATTTGGCCTTCTTAGGTAGGGGCGGCAGCATGGCTTCCTTGCCATTGCCCAAGGAACTACCCACTTCACCCTTTTCGGTGGGCGAAGAGTCGTGAGCGCCATCTTGAGGCCTCTTCTCCTGGATCACTATCCCCTTCAATGGTGGGGTAGCCTCCACCCCTGAGCTCGCATCCTTGGTCGCGACTTTCTTTTCTCCTGCCTTTTTTGTGAGGGTTGATAGGATGATTCGAGACGACATAGCTGCAAGATGGAACAAACAAACATCAGACCATGAAAGAAATAAACTTAGAAAAGTTAAAAAAGATAAATACCATCCGATCTAAGCTCGAGGGGCAGCCCCAAGTTTGATCTAGACCCCAGCTTAGAGTCCGAGCTGGAGCTCGGAAATCCCGATAAAGGGTCCTTTGGCAAAAGTTTTAAAAAAGGATCCCCGACTCTGCCCCCCAACCACTTGAGCAAAGTCAAATTCGAGGTGTCAAGAAAGGCCCGCCTAGTTATTCTTCCTATATCCCCCCTAATAACTCCTAGGCATTCTACGGAGTCACTTCGGACAGGACTATTGCGCTGAAGGTTGTCTCGGGACGGATGAGACTCACCCTCGTCGCCCGAAGTGCTTCGGCCTCCTTCGGATTGGGCATTGTCCCCGCCGCTAGATGAGATCTCCATGCGTCCGTGGGCAAAGTACTTCTGAAAAGTCTTGGAAGACAAGACCTTCGGAACCTCGAAATAACCTCCAGGATGTATCTTGTGAAGAACCTCCGTCATCCTCCTCGCTTCGATCTCAAACAAGGTCGGTAACTTGTTGACTCGTTTCTCTAAAATAACCATTAATGTCAGTAATGTGAGCTGAAATACATGAAAAACAAAATTAAAGCAATAAAGCAAAGGGACCAACCTGGCACACCCCAAGATATGGGGACTCGCAGAATTCCTGCGCCAAAAGGCATGCTCAGAAAAAACTCCCATTCATCTCCTGAGGTGAAGAAGAACCTCTTTTTCCATCCTTTCACATTGCTCGATGCTCATTTTAGAATGTTCTTGTCAGGCCTCGACTCGAAGTAGTTCCATTTCGATTCTGGCAGCGGGCTGAGTGAGTACATGCACCTAAACTCGTCATAGGACATGTGGTGTTTGAAATGTCGCCAAATGACTAACGAGCATATGACGCTCCGCCAAGCATTGGGGGAAAGGTGGCCAGGACAGATGTTGTAATGGTTCAAAATCCTCCTTATAATAGGATGGATAGGGAACCTTAAACCAGCCAGAAAGA
>BRYF01000025.1:1885000-1892500 GCA_030159135.1 Actinidia polygama | reverse complement strand
ACAATCCAGAATAGTTGTGAAACTCCAAAGGAGTGTGACGAATAACTTGAAAGGACTGAGTATCAGGGGAACAAAGGATGAACAAATCATCAGCAAAGCAAATGAGAGAGATATTAAGATCCTTGCATCTAGGATGGAAAGAGAAAGAACCAGAATTGATATTTTGCTGTAGAAGTCTGGTAAGAATACTTGTAAAATTAAGATACTTGTAAGGACTGAATCTGGAGCTGCGTCTAGAAGTAACAGTATTTTAATTGAGAGGAAGCTATGATGCGAAGATGAATCATCCATAATTCCTCAAAAATTTCTGCATCATTAAAGCAGAAGATTTTGGTATTTAATGAACTTGGGTGAATAGTGGAGAGGGATTCTATACCTAGGGAGGAAGACAGTGGAGATATCCATGGCCGGAGCTCCAGAAGGTAAAGTTGAGTTAGTGGAGAGAGATGCAGGAGTCCAGAGAAGGGTGGTTCTTTCAAGTTTTGAAGCAGGATGGCTGGGAGGGGTACTTCTCGGATCCAACTGCCTTATCGTGGGGGCTTATACGCCAGTCTGAGAGGAGGTTCCAGGCGACTGGAGATCTTTAGAAGATAGAACAATAGAGGGGAGTTCGTAGAGGTAACAGTCTCTTCGCCTACAGCCAGGGGGAGGATTTGTGTTCCACTTTCTGAGTTCGGAAATGGATGGAAGGATATGGCTAATGCCTTGACCGGGCTCAATCCAGGAGGGGAGAAAAACGGAAGCAAGAGCGATGCTAGACCCAACTCGGTTACAAAGGGGCCAGTCTATTCCAATACCAGGACAAAGGCGACCTATCTTCAAGCCGCTTAAGCAGCGAGTGCGCCGTCGATGTGTTGTCAAGTCATTCCGGACGAGGGCAGGATGCAGGTCGAAGTGGAGGTCATTTCGTCGTCGTGTTCTGTGATCCCTTTCCTCAAAGACAGATGTATGGCGGGATCTTTGGTGGATTGGAAGGGAGCATTCCCGAGGGCCAAGGAGCTAGAAGTCTGGTGTAACATCAATTGGGGAATTGGATCCCCGGTAGAAGTTAAGGACATGAATGGAACTATGTACTTGTTCATTCTCCCGTCTACGGCTGAGGTACACAGAATATGCAATGGAAGTTGGGTATACGAGGGAGTCGCCTTGGAGCTAATGTTATGGGAGGACCGATGCGGTTGTTATGTGGACAAATATAAACCCGAGGCTTCGTGGGTTAGGGTTTTGGGATTACCGGTTTTTTTCTTGTCAGAGGAAGTGTTTCGAGCTCTAGGAGACCGCTGCGGTGGATATATCATGACGGCGGAAGAGACCCTGAGTCGGGAACACATCAAGTGGGCGAGGATCTGTGTTAAGGGTAGGGGTATCTCGGCCCCGGCGACCTTGTCGATCAGAATGGGCTCGTTGGTTTATAAATGTCTAACTGGGTTGAGTTCGGCGCTAGGGTTGCCTGCCGAAGCGAACCGACCATGTACTGCGATGGTGCCCGCTGGAGAGAAACGATGGGGAAGGAGGTAGCCAGTGATGGGTACGGAGAGCCGAAGTAGAGCGATCGAGGAGCAGCAAGGCGAATAGTTGGGGATACACGTGGCGGTGAATCAGAGGTGCACTTTGAAAAATCCCATTAGCGAACTAGATCTGTCATTGACGGTAGCCTTGGTCCAAAAAGACCAGGCTAGAGACCTAACAAGAGTGCCTACAAGGACAGTTTTAGCAAAAAGAAGGAGGAACGTGGTTGGAGGAGAGGCAAAAGGAGCAGCTGAACGGTTTGCAGGAGGATAGGAGACTAGGGTTTATGAGGGCCTCGAGACCAGCTTTCACAGTACGGAGTAGGGAAATGAGAAGGGCTTCTAATAGTCCAAGATGTAGTGTGGGCTTCGGCAAATATAATGGGCCCAGACTTAACAAAAGGATTTTGGGGTTTTATCACCGAAAGCCCATGGGATGGGCCTATAATCATTCTGGCAAGGGTTGGCCCAGCAGGGGATCTAAGGGCATGGGCGGAGAGGTGGTCAATGGGCTAGGCCCAGAGGTACGAGGTTGGAGAATACGACCCGAGTACAGGTTCAGAAGACCGGCCCCATAAAGAAATAGTTAGCCGATACATTGAAGGCCTTAGAAGGGGTTTCAGAACCCACGAGATTCAATGGCCTCAAAGGCATAGAGGGGTCCAACACTCTAAAGCGTGGTCTAGAGGGTTCCGAGAGTGAAGGGGCTCGAAGCGAGGCGGACATTTCAAGTATAGGTATAGACGACTGGTTATCCCGATCATCCAGAGGGAAAGACCAGTTGGGAGAAGGCTCTGAAGAGTTGTTCGAAGTTGACAATCAGGAGCGCGACATGCCATCAGAGATGCTTTTCGAGAGCGACAATTGGGAGGGGGTTCGTTTAGCCATAGTGCCTCTGGAACACAGTCAGCTCGAGCCTATCGTGTTGGTTGAACCGGGAGATGAGGAAAGCGGGCCGGACGATGAAGGTGACTGGCTCTCGGACATAGGGGGTGACCCGGTTTGCTCCGTATGGGCAAGAAGGAAACTCAAGGGATTTGGCAGGTTCATAGGAATTTCATATGGCGGATTGGAAAATGAGGCGGCTAGACTATTTGCTAGAATAGATGAGCAGTGAAGAAGGCAAAATAGATCTATGGGGGAAAGGGGTAGAGATGGCATAAGGAGCAAAGGGACGAGAGAGCTCAAGAATCCTGAATGGTTAGTGTCCGAAGGGAGTTGGAGAGGAGAGGGACGAAGGCGGTCCAGGGGGCACAAGGAGGTTAGTTTGATTTGTTCTCAAACCGATTTCGTTTAGTATGAAGCTTAAAATTCTATCATGGAATGTGAGAGGATTGAATAATCCAGACAAAAGGAAAGTGGTCAAGGGGTTTCTGAAACGTTGCAAGTGCAATGTGGTATGTCTTCAAGAGACAAAGCTCAAGGTAGTGGACAGGACAATCATAAGGAGCATGTGGGGTGGTAGATGGGTGAAATGGGAGTGTTTGAGGGCTGTAGGATCAGCAGGGGGTATCCTACTCATGTGGAATTCAAGTCGAGTGACTTGCTTAGATTTCCTTCAGGGGGTTCACTCTATTTCTTTTTTGTTTAAGAATGTGGAGGATGGTTACATATGGGCATTTGCAGGAGTTTATGGTCCGCATAGTAGGCGCGATAGGCTCAGGGTGTGGGAGGAATTGTCAGGGGCCAGGGCGATATGGGGGACTTCTTGGGTTTGCGGGGGGGGACTTCAACGTGGTCAGGTTCCCCTATGAGAGGGTAGGAAACTGTATGATAACCAGCGCAATGAGGAAATTTTCTGATTACATTAGGGAGGAGGAGTTGATAGATCTCCCGCTGGAAGGGGATTGGTTCACTTGGAGTAATGGGACATCATCGTCCAGGTTGGATAGATTCTTAGTCTCCCCTCAATGGGAGGGGGTTCATCTGAATGTCAGACAGTATGGCTTGCCTAGATTAGTCTCGGACCATAAGCTTGTGATTTTGGCTGGAAGGGGTATGTATCGAGGGCCTGCCCCATTCAAATTTGAGAATATGTGGTTACAGGTGGAAGGTTTCAGGGATCTTGTCAGGAAGTGGGGGGAAGGATACGAAGTTTCGAAGAGTCCATCTTATCGACTCGCCAGAAAGCTGCTGTTGTTGAAGGGAGACCTGAAAAGGTGGAACATGGAGGCATTTGGCAAGGTGGAGATCAGATTGACCTCATTTATGGAGGAACTCAAGGGTTTGGAATCCAAGGAGACTATGCCGGGTTTATCTGAGGAAGAGAGGGACCACAGGGTAGAGCTGAAAAGCTGAGGCCGGAAGGCTATTGATTGCGAAAGAAACGTGCTGGAGGCAAAAATCCCATGCCACATGGCTGTCAGGGGATAGGAATACGACTTTCTTCCACAGGGTGACAAACGCGCATCATAGGTCCAACTATATTGGAAAGATTAGAGTTGAAGGGGTTCTCTACGAAGAGCAGGCATCGGTGTATAGTGGTATAGTGGAGTTCTACAAGAAGTTGTACAAAGAGCCAGAGCAGTGGAGGCCTAGAGTAGATGGGATACCGTTGCCTTCTTTGAATACGGAGGAGGCGGACTATTTGGTAAGATCTTTTGGGGATAAGGAAGTCTCTGAAGTGGTGATGAAGTTGAAAGGGGACAAGGCGTCGGGCCCGGATGGTTTCTCTATAGTATTTATGCAACATCGCTGGACAGTGATAAAGGAGGACGTTATGGATGTTTTTGAGCAGGTTCATGTCAGGGGGAATTTTAAAAAAAGTCTCAATGCATCCTTCATCGTTCTCATCCCGAAAAAGAACGGAGCTATAGACATTGGAGATTATAGGCCAATTAGTCTTATTGGTTGTATCTACAAACTATTGGCTAAAGTTTTGGCCAACCGGATGGCCAGGGTGAGGGACAAATTAATTTCGGAGAATCAGAACGCTTTTGTGGGAGGCAAACAGATTCTGGACGCGTCGTTGGTTGCTAATGAAAGTGTGGACGGACGTCTCAGAAGCAAAGAGCCTGGGGTGCTTTGCAAGTTAGATATCGAGAAGGTGTATGATCACGTCAGCTGGAAGTTCCTGCTCTACTTGTTGGGGGAGATTGGGATTCGGGCAAAAATGGTGTGGATGGATACA
Organism: Actinidia polygama; assembly: GCA_030159135.1. Classification (NCBI taxonomy): domain Eukaryota; kingdom Viridiplantae; phylum Streptophyta; class Magnoliopsida; order Ericales; family Actinidiaceae; genus Actinidia; species Actinidia polygama. Next base: position 1,887,862 of record BRYF01000025.1, on the reverse strand, counting down.
GAGTTGCATTATGACGGTTAAATTCTCAGTGCTAGTCAACGGATCAGCTCAAGGATTTTTCAGTGGGTCACGGGGCCTGAGGCAGGGAGATCCTTTATCCTTATTCCTTTTTATTATTGTTATGGATGTATTGAGCAGGTTCATTAGCAGGGCGGTGTCCTCAGACAGATTGAGTGAGTTCAAGGTTGGCGAGGGCAATCAGGAAGTGATCGTGTCGTACTTACTGTTCGGCTCTGCAAGGCAGTTCTAGAGGAAATGGCTTGTGTTAGAGAGATCCTTCTTTGCTTTCAAGCGGCTTTTGGCTTAAAATTTAATTTGGTGAAAAACGAGATTATTCAAGTGGGGAAAGGCATATATATGAGGAGATTGGTCGAAACATTGAGGTGCAAGTCAGGCTCCCTTCCCACGACGTATTTAGGTCTCCCTTTGGGATCCCCTTTCAAGTCCAAAGTTGTGTGGGGTACGGTGGTGGACAGACCGGAGAAGAGACTCGCCTCGTGGAAGCGGCAATATCTCTCTAAGGGAGGCAAGCTAACCCTTATTCAAAGCTCTCTATCCAACATGCCCACTTATTTTCTATCTATGGTCATTATTCCCAAGTCCATAGTCTCGAGGCTAGAGAGGTTGATGAGGGATTTCTTATGGAATGGTTTAGAGAGCGCCCTGGGAATCCATTAGGTGGCCTGGAAGGTTTTGTGCCTACCCAAGAAGGGGGGAGGATTGGGAATTTGGGATCTTGTTCTGTTTAATAAAGCTATGTTAGGGAAATGGCTATGGAGGTTCGCTCAAGGAGAAGACAAACTGTGGTGCAGAGTACTTAGAGGCAAATATGGTACTCTTTCTGGGGATTGGAGAACCAAGGACATTACAAATTCTCACGGGACGGGTATGTGGAAAGGCATTATGAAGGTGTGGGGGGTATGTCCCCACGTTACTCATCAGTTGGGGAATGGCAGCAAAATTTCCTTTTGGCATGACGTATGGTGTAGTCAAGTGTCTCTTAGGGAAACGTTCCCGGAGTTGTTCGCTCTGGCTGTCGATCAGGGAGCGACAGTGGCGGATTGTTGGACCACTTATTCTACCGGAGGATCATGGGCCCCTTCGTTTAGGAGAGGGGCGCAAGATTGGGAGATGGAAGCATTCGTTGAGTTCTTCATGTTGTTGCAAGAGGCGCAACCCAATAGTCAGGAAGTTGACAAGTGGAGGTGGAAGAGGCAAGCCAAGTGTCGTTTCACAATGTCTTCATTCCATCAATCCCTCACGGGTTTGGGTGATCTCAACTTCCCTTGGAAGGGGATATGGGTCAGCACAGTGCCTAGTAAAGTGTGTTTCTTCGGTTGGGCCGTTGCCAAAGGGGCCATCTTGACTATTGATAACCTTGGGAAAAGAAGATTAATAGTGACCGAGTGGTGTTTCATGTGTAAGAGAAACGCGGAAACCACCGACCATCTCCTCATCCATTGTGATGCTGCCAGCGAGTTATGGTACTTGGTGTTCTCCATTTTCGAAATCCTGTGGGTCATGCCTCGTTCAGTCAGGGATCTTTTCGCGTGCTGGAGTCAGAAGAGTGATAGTGGCAATCGGAGGCTAGCATGGAGAGCTGCTCTGTTGTGCCTTTTTTGGTACATTTGGCGTGAAAGGAATCTATGAGCGTTCGAGGATATAGAAAATTCCCTCATTTTCTTAAATGCCTCTTTTCTCTCTTCTTTTTTTATGTGGTTGTGGAGGGATTTGCCTTCGTCTCCTTCTAGGATGGTAGATTTTTTTGGGGAGTTACATCCCCCAGACAGTATGCAGCGCCTCTTCTGGCGTTTTGTTCTCAGGGTTGCACCCCTTCTTGCATGCTTTTCTTCAATACATAATTACTTATCAAAAAAATAAAGTCTAGTAAGAATTCCTTGACCGATATAGAGAGGTAGGGAGATAGAGGGTCATCGGGCCTTAACCCATTAGCTCAGGAACATAGCCCTCTAAAGAACCATTAATGGATATAGAATACATAGGAGAGGTAATACAGATTTGAATTTCCTGAACTTGACTGGCAATGGAAAAAGCTTCTAGAATATCAATAATAGGCCCCCAAGACACAGAATCAAAGGCTTTCATAATATCTATTTTCACAGCACATTTAGAAGATACTTTGTCATTGTGATAACCTCTAACGAACTCATGCATAAGAAGTATCTGATCTGAAATAGATCTGCCAGCAACAAATGCAGTTTGACAGGAATTAATCATCAAGTGAAATGACCTTTTTGAGCTTGTTAGTAATAATCTTTGAGATAACCTTGTAGGTAGGTTTGGTAGTCATTTTTGTCCTACTTAATATTAAGTAAGAGGCTATTTCCATACTTAATTAAGCTGTTTTGAAGTTTTCCTTTTCCATTAGGGCTATCAGCCATAACGAAGAAGTTTTGGTATTGTATTAGTCAGCTTTGATTTAATAAAAGCTGAGATTTGCTTAAGGTTGAGGCCTTGGTGTGATTAGATCTGTGGCCCTTATACACTTCCGCTCTCCTCTTTCTTCCTCACTCCTTGTCATCAATTTTGAACCAGGGCAAAGGTTATCCATCAAAACCCTAGCATCAACGTTGTCAACATGTGAACTAAGTCCCATCCCAGTTGTCTTTAGATTAAGACGTGTTGCTCCCAATGAACTATTGCCTTGCTAGAACATCAGGACAGCCCATCGCAACCATCCGGGCACCAGTTGAACTTTGTTGCAACCCTCACCGCAACCCATTAGTGTTGACCTTCATCCATTGCCTTCCAAAGCCTTCGCCCATCATCGTTGCCTTAGGTCGTGATCTGCTTTAGCCTCGCCGATGTTTATTATCTGAAGCCCTAGGTCATAGTCTCTCT
>BRYF01000025.1:1822500-1827500 GCA_030159135.1 Actinidia polygama | reverse complement strand
CGCCAAGATCATGTGCATCATAGACGAAGGAAGTGCATGTATGGTACCACTTGCGAGGGAAGCATCGGTGAAGGCCAAAACTTTGTCCGCCATGCAACTCTCTAAGGAAGAGAACGAGTCAACATTTCTTGCAACATTGGGACTCATGGAGGGGTCTTCTAAAACCACGGATGACACACCAAGGGAGGTGGTCGGGGTGCCCAAAGACAAGAAAGTCATCATAGAATCACCGAAGGGACTTCCACCCAAGAGGGAGGTGGATCACTCCAATGAGTTGGAGGAGGGTGTCGAGTTCAACTACACTTTGGAAGACAAGCTCGGCAAAACTAACTTGATGGGGGATGCAACAAGAAGAAAGGTCAAGCTTGTCGACCTTAGCCAACCCCAATGTCTAGGAAAGGAAAGGGTCAAGGAGGGACTTTACCATGGGCAAGACGCCAAAACTCTCATTGATGGCGCCACGCAAGGTGAAAATCGGCAACTTCGGCTCAAAGATGACCATCCCTTTGTCAAAGAAAATCGGACCTACGCGCCAAAAGGGAGGATGCTTCAAAAGGAGATACTAAGGGAGGGCCATAAAACCAATGGAGATCACGTGAAGTTCATGCGGCAATTGTGGACAAGATCACCAAATTTCGAGGGATGGCGACGAGGGCGTCGCCAAATTTGGTGTGGGAGAATGTCACGACCCGCCAAATGGAAGAAGCCACGACGAGGGCGTCGCCCAACTAATTGGAGGAGAATGTCACAAGCTCACTTGGGAAGCCCAAGGTTTCAACCCATGGCCCAAGTGTACAACCCATGGGAAGGCCCAAATGGTCCAACAAGAGTTCAACCCAAGGGAAGGCCCAAATGGTTCAACAAGCCTAGACCATTCTAGACACTTCTAGGATGTTCTAGGTTGTTCTAGAACACTCTAGAATGGTGTGGAAGGATCTAGGAAAGGTTGTACATACTAAATCATTCTAGAAGGGGATTTAGGACCATTGGATCAAATTGATCCTCACCGTCCATTAAGGAGGTGAACTTGTATAAGAAGGGGGAGAACCCTCATTTGTAAATCATCCAAGTATTTTAGAATATAGAGAAACATTCTCCAAGCTCTTTCTCTCTCTAGATTTCCTTGTTGCTTTCTTACTTTCATAGCCTTCTCTTTCGGTGTTCTTAGGCTTACTTAGCGTCTTTCGTGAAGGAAGTCGTCTAAGGCCGCAAGGGTCGAGGGGATCGAGATCTAAGCCCGTGACACATTTCAACAATAGACAATATGAACTAGTGTGCGCCTGCAAACTCGACTCCAACATCTAACAGAACATGCTAAGGATTGGAAAAATCCAAGTATACAGCATATAGACAACACCGACTCTTCACACTCGTGCACTATTAAATGACATAAAGTAATAAGCATACCATTTTTTTATGATAGGACTCTACATTTAAAACAAGAATCGCCTCAACAGGATACCTTAGCGGAAAGTTAAATAGATCACTCTCAGCTTCCCACAGTTCTAAGTGAGTGAACCCTCTTTATACAGGCCCTTAACAACCTGTCATTATTTCCTCCAATTTTTCGAAGCATATGAAATAGTTTACAAAATACGATCACCTCAAGGTAAGATGCATGTAGAATTTTCTAATATTAAAGAAAGTTCTATGTATGTCAAAAGGCAATTTGAATGTTCTATCATGTTCAACTTATATAGCATTTCCCAAAAAGCTGGTAAACTAGGTGGGAACATAAAAGAAATTCTATTTTTCATAACTTAGGCATGTATAAAAAAAACTAATGTGATAGATAAAAAAAAAAACGCTTTTGGTAGGATATACAAGATAAACAACTTTCAACATCTCCATATTAATCAACTCATGTAGCATAAATAGTTGAATTACACACACTCCACTCAAAGCACATGCGGAAACGAAGTTGAGATTAAACACTTCAGAGACATAACTAAATAGGTTAGTACATTCCTTGACCTGTGAACATAGGTGAAAGTGATTTGCTTTGACAAGGATACAAAATTCTAGAGCATGAAGCTAGACTCTTATATTAGTACACGTCATCTGGCACACACCCAGTTAGCATGCATGAACAAGTAGTAGTCTTCTAGTTGGGCAAAAAAGCACCAGGAATATTATGCTGTGATTACGTTATCAATTGTCAATGCAATCACGACGTTTCAGAGGAACAGACAAAACAATAATAAAGGAAAGCATAATATGTTTTCTGCACATAAAAAATCATGAATATCTGTCAAGCTAGTATGACTTCAGCAAACAATTGACAATAATATAGTAGAGCTGGGCAAATAGCAACAGGCAAGATTGAACCTTAGTAATAGAGAAAAATGCCTCACATGGATTGCATGAGATCGCTACCCGGTATCTAGGGGGTCAGTAAATGTGGTAAGAACCATGGGTGCACAGTAGCATCACTCCAGTAATAATTGTATAGTGCTTTATCCAACAATCTACCAAACAAGTTGCACTAGTAAAGTTAACTTCATAGTTCATCTAAGAGAAAAAGATAAGTTCACACATCTTGTTTAGAAGAAGACGGATGTCCTGTCTCATTCAACTAAGTTTGAAAGCCTAAAAATCAACAATATCATACAATTCCATAGATTCCAACATATGCAATATACCACATGCACCCTGCTATCGATTACAACTTTGTACTAGATATGAGCCAGCAATAAGCTTACATTAAAAATTAAAGAAGACCAGCATCCCAAACAATTAAACCCGTTTTGGCTGGATTAGGTCATGTCAACTGTGGTCAAACTGAACATTTATGCACCATAGTTTATGGACAATTTAAAAATAAAACATAAAGCAATGTGAAAGGAAGGACCTTGATGTTCTCACAGGATGATATGCAATTGGTTATGTACATGCGTACAAATTCCATAGGAAGGTCAACAGCTGTAGTAAACCTATTTACCGCTTCCATTGAATGTAGACTCATGTCCATATTAACAAGAACTGTGAAGAATCTGTAATCGCCAAAAGGAAGTAAAAAGGTCAAGAACAGGAAAATCGAAAGGCAGGATTTTTTGCATTTTAATTGGCGAAAAAACAAAATAGCATAGACGCAACAAGAATATACTCCGAAATTTCTGGGGAATTTATCAACTTAATGAGCACTTCAACTGCAATCAGAGGATTGTTCTCCACCAATTCCTGTAACCAAAATATAAGGCTTTTGAAGATCAGGCAAACACCAATAGTTTAGTAATAAGAGAGCAATGCACACTTAGAACATAACGGTAGCTTTCTTGGCATCAACCCACAGTGATGAACAAGCTTGGGGTCATTTGCCAACTCGACCAAGACTTGCTGGAGAATTGGATACAACAAAAATACCCATTATTTAGTAGTAAAAGAGTTCAAACCACAATTAAGAAGAATACCACCACAGTTATAATTTTGTTTAGTATGTAAAAACATCTAGCGGATGAATGAATCAGTATGCCTATTGTTGGAAGCCTGCAAGAAAGAATAAATAACAAATTAAAGAATACTTCACAAGAACTCAAGCTAATGATCTCATTTTACTTTCTCAAAGAATGGTCAAATAGATGTGGGCATTATTGGCAGCTTTACCCACAAGCATTAAATTTGTACCTCATCCCGATCTTTTAAAGCAGGTACTTTTGCTGTATCTGATGATTCAATATCATTATTTCTTTTGTTTCAAGTTCTAATAACTTATTTGGTCTATGTTGGGTACTACGGGTGACAACATGAGTAACATAAGGGGTGTCGTAAATAAATCAACTCCTCAGACAACTCTTATGTTGGATCATACACTTCCTTTGATTTAATTTTGAGCCAAGATGCCACATCCGAAAGCAAAACAATTTCCGCACTCATGGTAACAAGAAGAAACTGCAACTGACTAGAGGCATCAGAACAACTTTTTACAAAGGTTAGTGATCTCTACCTCACTCTTGATGTGGGAGAATAGAATCTCCTCTTTTAAAGAGATTCAGATGTAAAGAGTGGATATATATTAATAATTGTGTTAACGAGAGTGATAGGGCAAACTAAACAAAAGGGATTAAGCAAGAATGGGATCCCTGTATGCTGAACACCATTTATCTCTTTTTCAAGGTACAGAATGAGTTAACGATGAGGTAAATTGCGAAATTTTATTTAGAATTGATTAAAGGGCATCAAACTCGGCATCATCTGATAAATTCCACGCATAGGGACCATGTGAATTTGCTTTGAAAAAGCATCATGGCTTTCTTGCGATAATTAGTGCCGTTGGCATGTGTTTGATGAAATGGTCATTGTCTTCGTCTTCTTCAAAGTCTGATATTTCATTAGTATCTTTCATTAACCTCTTGGATGCCTTAGTTTTTGACTAAGCATTCCCTTTAAGAATGGGAATCCCTACTCGAGGATGCACCAATAAATAAGGGCGATTACGGTTTAGTTTGATCTGGGTTAGGCCCAAAACGTAAACTAAAAAACGAGCCACCGTTTAAGTTTTTTTCTAAATATATTTTTTTTGTTTAATAGTAAGTGGTTCTAATTTTTTTAAGTAAATTCGCTAACTTTTTCTGAGGTTTCTAACAAATACAAATATCTTTCCTTAAATTTAAAAAAAATACTGACGTCCTTTTGCGTTGGTTTTCGGTATCAAAATACCCCTTCCGTTAACATACTGTTACTGACAAGGATGGAAAATGCTCACATCGTCTAAAAGATTTGCTTCCTTTCCAATTTTGCCCTTTTAAAGTCTATATAGCCAAAATGCCCTAAAAACACCAAACTATAAATAACTATTCCCTTAGTAACCAAATTAAAATAGAAAACAGGGAATAATATATATATATATATATATATATATATATATATATATATATATATATATATATATATATATATATATAAAAGTATAAGTTGAATAACATATTAAATAACTAAAATAATGAAAACAACTTTCATGGATCAGAGTAGTACCTGTTATAGGCTAACAGAGATAGTTAGCC
>BRYF01000025.1:1802500-1807500 GCA_030159135.1 Actinidia polygama | reverse complement strand
AAATCTGACAATCCTAAAATTTCTGAGTATGAATTAATGAAGAAATGTATGTTCTTTTTTAAAGATCAATTTTCTTCTAATTTTTGTAAAGAAGACTCATCAATGGGATCAGTCAGAGATGATAATGAAGAGACTATATTAGCAGGAGAGTCTCAAGATCCAAATGATGATTTGGAACCAAATACTGAAGATGAAAAGTATCATGAGCTTGCTTCATTTTGACATTCTTTAAAAGAGGATAGGAGACGTCCCAGGAGATAAGCCATCAACTCCCATCAAAAGTATCAGATTCCATTATCTTTTAAACTGTTTACTTTTAAAAAGTATTTTGTTTTCTGGCGTCGGCCAGATTTGGATGTTTGTGTCGGCAAAATAATGCCGCTTTTTTTTCTTTTGTAAAAGCATAAAGTAGCTTTGTAAAAGGAAGAAGCTCGTGACGATGGGGCCCAAGGAGTACCCGACGAGATTCTTTCTCTATCTATATAAGGGAGCCTTTCCCCTTGTGAAGGCATACTTAGTTTTTCCTTCTGGTTTTCCTCTATCTCTCTCTCTTGTAAACTTTCTTCTCCAGTTTAAATAAAATTTCAGTTTTATAATTTATCAAGTCTTCCGCCTTATTTTGGTATCTATGACATCAAATTTGACAACCAAGACCTCTAATATAATTATTAATTTTGATAAATGTATATTTGAAGCCATGTTAGGAATAACTTTCACCCAAGTATTATTTTTAGTGATATTTTTTTATTTGTCTTTTATAGAGGAATCAAATAAAGTAAAAAAAATTTACAAAACAACACTAAAGTCCAAATTAATCAAATTTGACAAATGTATATTTGAGGTCCCCTCCATAGTAACTTTTGCCGGAGTAAGATTGTTTTTATTTTTAATGTATCTTTTTATTATCTGATCATTTTATTTTTATTTTTTTGGTTTGTTTTTCATAGAGGAATCGAAATGGCAAAACAAATAGATTATTCCGAATTTTAATTGGATTAATTTTGTTCTTAGTGTCCTTTTGTTATTTTTTTCTTTTTAGATTCTTCTACCAAATACAAACTGATAAGGGATAAATTCTCCACGAATGATCCCAAGTTCTTCACCTCGCCCTTAGCCATAAAGATGAGATGACCTCAAGATCTTACATCCACCGGTGCTCGTATGTCTTTGTGAGCTCGCCTTTTGTTCTCCGTCTCGCCAATGGGCGAGGTTGATCTCCTCACCTATCCGAGGACTCCACCATGAGGAATCTAGCCCCATGAGACTTCTTATCCATCTCGTCGCCTATAATTGCAGTTTGTTCTCCAAATGGCATCTTCTTATTTTATCTCCAATATCCGTGAGATCTCCTTACTTATCTACCCGAGGATCTCGTCGTGATCTCCTCACACGACACTCTATTCTCCATCTATAAAAAGGTCACTTCCCATCATTGAAAGGTACATGAAAAAAACTTGCATATTCACAATAAGAGCTCTGGTACTCTATTTTTCTTAGCTTATACTCGCCTTGGTCTGATTCCTACACCGAAAGAATTTTGAGCTGCCTCACCCCGGTCGGTAACGTTTGTTCATTTGCGCAGGTCGCCCAAGCCATTGCCGAGGTCAAGTACCGAGGTTACGAGCAATTCTGATTGTTGGTTGCTCGCTCCTAGATTTCTACCACAACAGTTTGGCGTCGTCTATGAGAATGACAATTCTCAACTTTCTATGCATCTGCGCAGCCGTTTGTTGTCCAGACTGAATACCAGTAGCCCTCTCGAGAACAGAGCATGCCCAATGGCTAACACCAACCAAGCTCTGAATCTTGAAGGCCTCTACTGTGAAATGCATGTGATCGCCAACAAATTAAAATTATGAACGAGAATAATGCTCGCTTGATACAACACCTCACCACAAACAATCCCCCGCCTCCTACCATAGCACCTGTCCAAGAGGAACCTGATCGATCTCGTCATTCTCGCCGATCAGACGACTATGATTCACAAACTCGCCAAAGTATTGGTTGGGCACATTCTATTAGGAGTAAGCGACGCAGACCACCGAGCTTGCGCTCTGGACGAGACAAAAGTCCATTAGAATCTCAATCATTGAGCGAGACTCGCGATTTGAGTGGCGAGGAGAACAAGAGAATGAAAGGTCGCCTCACCGAGTTGACCTAACTCCTAGACACCGAGACAGATCATCCACTCAGAAGATCAAGGACCTGGATGCTCGGATTGACACCATCAACACCGGTGCAAGTGCTCATGTTATTGTGGACACTTTGATATGACAAACCAAACCCCCATTCACTGAGAAAGTGATGAGGACCAGAATCTCTTCCAAGTTCAAGTTGCCAACTCATCTCAGGGTATATGAAGGCAAGACAGATCTAGTGAACCACTTGGATTCATACAAGAACTTAATGTCGCTCTAGGGGTATTCAGATAAGGTAATGTGCAAAGCTTTCTCAGCAACTCTGAAGGGGTCGACGAGGTCGTAGTTCAGAAAGCTGTCTCCAGGAACTATTGACTCATTTGGCGATCAGAGCAGGCTCTTTGTCGCCAATTTCATGAGCTGCCGGGTCAAACAGAAGAATGCCTCTCACTTTTCACAATTCATCAAAAAGAAGCGGAGAGCTTGAAAGACTACGTCAAGTGGTTCAACCAGGCCATTCTAGAGGTAGAAGGCGCCAGTGACAAGGTGGAGATCATGGCGATGATGGAGGGACTTCGCCCAAGCCTATTGTTCAATTCCTTCTCCAAGAACGTCCCAGAGACCTTGTCGACACTCTAGAGCAAATCCGACAAGTACATTGCAGCAGAAGAGTTAGCTGATGTCAAGCGCAGAAGACAAGGAAGAGATGATCATAAGAAAAGGAGTCTGACTCCAAACGAGCTAAATACAAAGATGAGGTGAAAAGCAAGAGGTCGAATCAAGACACTAGGAGGAGGGCTAACGACAGATGTCCTCATATACCACCTCGCTGACCCGACCTGGTGTTGCCTCCTCTTAACACCCCTATAACCCAAGTGCTTATGGAGATCAAGAATGAGAAATTTGTGAAATGGCCAGGCAAAATCAAGATTGACCCCTGTAAGAGAAACAAAACAAATATTGTGAGTTCCACTAAGACCATGGGCATAACACTGAGGATTATTTCTAGCAGAAGGAACAGATCGCCAACCTAATCAAGAAAGGATATCTCGGGAAGTATGTTGCTGATCACCCACGTCCTGACTCGCCCGATAGAAGATATGGCGACAACAGACCAACGGCAATAGATATCCAAGTAATCCATGGTAGTTTTGGGTCAAGAGGATGTTCGAGCTCATCTCAAAAAAGACATGCCAGAAGTGCTAACGGACTAGATGAAGAAGAAGTTTACAATCTCTCTAAGCCTATAGCCAGATCTCACCATCCCATTATTTTCACCAACGACGACCTGAGAGGCTTACATTTTCCACATGCTGACGCATTGGTCATCTCTGCAAAAATCGCCAATTTCAATGTGCAAAGGATCTTGGTTGATAATGGAAGCTCCGCCGATATATTATTCAACTCGGCGTTTGACAAGATGAAGATTGGGCGAGATAAGCTTCACCCATTCCACACCCCACTGGTCGGATTTGGAGGAAATGCAACACATCCGCTTGGGTGGATCAAGTTGCTTTTAACTTTGGGATCAGAGCCCCACTAGACCACAGTATGGCAAGATTTCATTGTTATGGATTGCTATTTGCCCTACAATGCAATCCTAGGTTAGCCAACGTTGGGCAAGATCAAGGCCATCACTTCAACTTATCACCTAATGATAAAGTTTCCCACATTGATAGGGGTAGGCGAGGTGAGGGGTGACCAAAAAGTTTCCAGACAATGTTTCATCTTGGCTATGAAGATCAAATCTCCTTCAAAGCCAGAGGCCCAATGGCAATTACAGATTGACGATGCCGAGATGGAGGCATTGAGGAACGAGGTGAAAGAGATTACCATTGCTGATCCTAGAGAGACAGAAAACACCAAACCTCCGAAAGAAGTTACTCCAGTTTCCATACATCCAAATTACCTAGATTGCCATGTTATGATTAGAACCGAATTAACTGAGAAACTACGAAATGCCTTGATGAATTTTTTGAAGAAAAATTACAACGTGTTCTCATGGTCGCAAGGCGACGTCCCAGGGATAAATCCCCAGGTCACCGTTCACAAGCTGTTCATTGACCCTAACCATTCTCTAGAAGAGAAGAAAGTTTACTCCAGAACACCTAAAAGTCATAGAAGAAGAAGTGTCTAAGCTCATCAAGCCAATGTTATCAAGGAATCTCACTATCCGGATTGACTCGCCAATGTTGTCGTCGCCCCTAAAAAAAGGAAAAAAGTGGAGAGTATGTGTTAACTTTACTGACCTCAACAAGGCCTGCCCAAAAGACAGTTTTTCATTGCCAAAAATTGATCTGATAGCGGATGCAACCTCCAAACATGAGCTTCTCAGCTTCATGGATGCCTTCTCAGGGTCTCATCAAATCAAGATGTACCCGCCCGATGTGGAGAAGACATCTTTCATCACGGAGATGAGACTCACCCTCGTCGCCTGCAACAACAGTTGTGCCATCTACAGACTTGTCCTCGGCATTGTCTCCGCCATTGGACGCCATCCCTCCGCGATCAAGGGCGAAGCACTTTTCAAATGTCTTGGAGTTGAGGACTACCGAGACCTTGAAGAATGCTCCCGACCCTAGTTTTCTGAAAACCCTTCGGGATCTCCGATCTTCGAGGTCGGTCAAGATGGGCAACTTGTTGCAGCGTTTGCCTAGAAAATAAAAAGCATTTGATTCTTTAGAGGCGAGATGCTATACTTGGATGAAGTAACAAAGTGCAAAATGGAGACTGACCTGGAGTGCTCCATGATCTCAAGACTCGAGGAACTTCCCGAGATATACTCGGAGAAAACTCCCAATCATCCCCCGAGATGAAGAAGAACCTCCTCTTCCACCCCTTGACGTTGTTGGGGGATCCCTT
>BRYF01000025.1:1780000-1785000 GCA_030159135.1 Actinidia polygama | reverse complement strand
CAAGAAGCGAAAGGAGAGTATGGTGGACCATGAAGATCAGGTGAAGTAGGGCATGAATCGCATTTAGCGGTGGAAGTGTGCCTTTTATGAGGATAAGGGCACAAAATTGAAAATTGCAAAGCCCTGAAGACTTTTCTCGATCAGCTTGTTGATGTTGGACATCTGAAGGAGTACGTTGATCGGAAAAAGACTAGGGTAGAGGAAGTTGAGATTAGACCAAATCTAAGGTTTGATTGAGGCAATGATGAAGCTGATGATGCCTTAAAGGAAGACCTCCTTCTGGGTACTATTCACATGATTGGGGCCCAAACCACCCCGATATTAAGAATAGGATCCGGGGGGAGATCCGCATTGTCAGACAAATGCACAAGGTTCTCTCAGTCCAACCAGCGGCGAAGAAGCCAAGGCAGGGCTTATTTGGGTCAGAGAGCATCACATTTACCAAGGCTGATCTGGTGTGTCATCCACCTGCGGGTCCACAACTATGATGTCAAGACAATTCTGGTGGACATTAGCAACTTGGTTGAGGTGATGTACTACACTTTATTTAAACAACTCAAACTGTCTGAGGCTGATTTAAAGCCGGCCTGAGCTCCGTTAGTCGGGTTCAGCGCTTAGTCTCACTGGCCTTTGGGAACTGTAACCATCAGAGTTCGAACTGGTTCCCAAGAGTTGGTGACATAGTTCGTTCGTTGTTGATATCTCGTCCCCCTATAACGCAATCTTTGGCTGAGATTGGTTACACAAGATGAAGGGAGTTGCTTCCACACTGCACCAAGTCATCAAGTTTGCTGCCCCCGAGACGAGGAAACCCTTAGTGGGGACCAAGTGGCAGCCAAACAAAGCTACCTTGCCCAGGTCTCCACTAAGGCAGCCATGAAAGGTGCAGCTGGTTGAAGAGGAAAGGGAAGTCCTGGAGGATGTTGGCAGGAAGACTCCTGAGGCCAAAGTCGTAGAGGACCTCGTACGCTATGATCTCGATGAGCCAAGCTCGGAACGCTTCTTCCTTACAAGTTCAAACCTAAAGGAGCGGGAGAGAACCGAGCTCATCGAGTTCCTAACAACTAATATTGAGGTCTTCGCATGGACTCCATACGAGATGCTCGAGATTGACCCAAGTTTCATCAAACACAAGCTGAACGTCATTCCCAAGGCTCGTCCCGTGAAGTAGAGGGGAAGAAGGTCAGCAACTGAGCATGTGGACGCGGTGACAGAGGAAGTCGAGAAGCTGAAAGAGGCAAGTGCGATCACAAAAGTTCTTTACCTCAGCTGTTGTCCTACACAGTTGTGGTAAATAAGAACCTATGAAGCACGGGTACTTCAAAAAAGTCACCGTACACGTACCGGGTACGGGTACGGCCCCGATACGGCAAAATCGTACCGAGTACGGCAAAAAAATATCGGTTACGTTTGAGCTTTATGGGTACGCCTCCGGTACGGCATGGGTACGACGGGGTCAATTTGTTATTTTTTAAAATTAAAATAGTTCAATTTGTAAAACTAAATAAATATTAAGGGGTTAAAGTGTAATTATATTATAATATAACTATAATTATACTATAATTATACAAAAATTAATTGCGTATTTGTTTCCTATACATATTAGGTATTAAAAATTATAAAAATATATATATATATATACATATTACCGTACCGCGGCCGTACCCGTACCCTACTTTTTAGATTTTTGCCGTACCCCGTACCGTACCCGTATTCCGTACCCGTACCCGTGCTTCATAGATAAGAACAATGGTAAGTGGAGAGTGTGCGTTGATTTCACAAGTCTCAACTGAGCTTTTCCCAAAGACTGCTTCCCCTTGCCAAAAATTGATGATTCCACATTTGGCCATGCCCGGATGAGTTTCCTAGACGCATACCGAGGATACCACCAGATAGAAATGCACGAGGGTAATCGAGACAAGACTGCCTTCATCACTCCCGCGGCGTATTTTGCTACAAGGTCATGCCTTTTGGGCTGAAAAATGCTAGTCACGTACCAAATAATGATCACCAAGATGTTCGAGCATCTGATGGGTAAAACTATGGATGCTTACATCGATGACATAGTGGTCAAGAGCAAGCGAGAACCAGACCATTTGGAGGACCTTGCTGAGATGTTCGCGATTCTGAAAGAACACAAGCTGAGGCTAAACGTAGCCAAGTGCGCCTTTGGAGTCGGCTTGGGAAATTTCGAGGACACTTGGTCATTCGGTGAGGGATCGAGGCGAATCTAGATCATAATGTGGCAATAAATGACCTTGTCAGCCCGTCGACTGCGAAATAGGTCCATAAACTAACTGGAATGGTGGATTCATCAGTAAGACTTTAACAAATGCCGTTTTTTTTTTCAACACCTTCGCAAAAATACAAAATTTTCATGGAATAAAGAGTGCTTCGCACTCTAATAATTCAAACACTACTTAACTAGACCACCACTTCTTTTCACCCTGGATGAGGGAGAACTGCTCTACGCCTACCTCGCCGTCTCTAAATACGCCCTTAGCTCAGTGCTGCTAAAGGAGGTAGATGGAGAGCAGCGCCCGATTTACTTCGTTAGCAAACATTTAAGGATTGCCAGACGATGTACCTGTCATTGGAAAAATTTGGTACTGGCCTTAGTTGTCACTTCATGAAAACTCATGCACTATTTTCAAGCACATCCAATTGATGTGTATACCGAATTTCCGCTCAAGCATTTTAATAAAAGTGGACTTGTCCGGGTGATTGTCCTAATGGGCCGTTGAGCTCGGACAGTTCGATGTAAATTTTTTGCCAAGGGCAGCAATCAAGAGCCAAGTCTTGGCTGATTTTGTTACGGAGTTCTCGCTCCGAATTGTGAGTCCAGAACCGGGTTATCCTGCGGCTGCACACAGGTAAGATCGGAGCTTGGCAGGAACATCAGCTACGACCGAGCCAGCACGTGAGGGTCCTGAGATTCGCAAGGAACCATCTCAGGGTGCAGTGGTAGCTACGACCAAGGATATCTCTGAGGGTACTGAGGTTTGCAAGGAACCACCTCAGATCGATCATTCCATGGCCTGAAAAATGTATGTTGACGATGCGAAAAATAGCCTAGGTGCAGGGGCAGACGTTGTTCTAAAAAGTCCCCCCTCTCCGAATAAGAGCAACACGGTTCTAGATCTCCCCTCTCCCCCACAGGAGACTTGTACAAGAGATCTTATTCGGCGCCCTACCTACTGTGCATTCACCCGAGCTTGGTGAAGACGTGCTGTTTGAGATTCACGAAGGCATATGTGGACTATACTTCGGGGGAAGATAATTGGTTCATCGAGCCCTAACTTAAGAGTATTGGTGGCCCTACATGCAGAAGGATGGCCAAGTGTACGTTTGCAAATGTACAAAATGTCAGCTCTTCTCCCTCTCATTTACCAACAAGCTAAGGACTTGACTCCTCTCACCAGTCCATGGCCCTATGCCCAATGGGGAATGGACATCGAGGGAGCCTTGCCCTGAGCTCCGAGAAACGATAAATTTTTGCTGGCAGCTACAGATTATTTCACTAAGTGTGTGGAAGCCAAACCACTGGCCCAAATCAGAGAAGATGTAATCAAGTTCATTCGCAGAAACATCTTGGCAAGGTTCGGCATCCCCAGAGCTTTTGTGTCAGACAATGAAACACAATTCGTAGGCCAGAAGGTCAAAAACATGTTGGATGAGCTTAAGATTGAATTCTACAACTCAACACCGTGCTACCCACAGTGCAACGGGCAAGCCGAGGCTATCAACAAGACAATCATGAACGGAATCAAGAAGAGGTTAAAAAAAGCCAAAGGCAAATGAGTTGAGGAACCGCCAAACGTTTTGTGGGCCTATCGGACCACACCGCGGAAAGCAACGAACGAAACGCCTTATTCTTTGGCTTTCGGTTTCGAAGATGTAATCCTGCTGAAGGTCGGTTTGTCCACAATACGAACCAAAGCTTACGATGACAACAATGCCGAGATCTTCGCTCGGGACCTCAACCTTGACGATGAGCGAAGAGAAAATGCACTAATATGGATGGCAAACTACCAGAAGCAGTTAGCCAAGATGTACAATGAGAAAGTTAGCCAAGATGTACAATGGCAAACTACCAGAAGCAGTTAGCCAAGATGTACAGATCCCAATTGGGAAGGTCCACCGAAGAAAATTGTTGGAAACACCAAGGACCCTGCGGACAGGAAGCTCGATCCCAATTGGGAAGGTCCACCGAAGATAACTAAGCTCTTCGGCAAGGGCGCTTATCACCTTGAGGACCTAGAGGGCAAGCAAGTCTCGAGACCTTGGAATTCCAACAACTAAAAGGAAGTACTATCACTAAAATGTAACTTCTCTGTATCGAGCTTGTATTTATAAAAGTTGTACATTACACTTTCAAGAAACTAATTGTCAAACCTCTATGTTTACCACATTTGCTAAATGTATATATTTTTGACAATGCAAACAGTCTGATCACTTCAAGAGTTTTGATTTGAAATGTTTTAAAAGAGCTTTGGAAATGTATATAGCTTGGCTGTAAGAAGTACATATCTTGACGCTATAAACATTACTTTCGAAAAATTTTCTAAGTAAAAAATTTTCATGAGTTTGAATTTTATCCGAGATGTATTCCTCATTTGGCTAAGCTGGAGCTAAGAACTGCTTAAGTATGAGCCATGAGCTTGAGATCCTGAAGCAGCGTGACTAATCGCCGACCTGCTCAAGCAAAGAGCTTGAGATGTCCTAAAATAGCGCGATACTAGTCGTTGAGTTGTTCAAGCACGGGCTTGAGATTTCTTGCAGCACGACTAGGGGTGCACAAAATACCCACCCGAACTGAGAACCGACCCGACCCGACGGCATTAGGTCGGTTCTACCATGCTTTTGGTCGGTTCATGGGTCTGAAAAATAAAGACTCGTACGGTTCGGGTCACGGGTCCGTGTTTTTTTTCCCGAGACCCGACCCAACCCGACCCGAGATCCGCCCGAGACCCGAAGTTTAGAACCGATCGTATAGACAT
>BRYF01000025.1:1750000-1752500 GCA_030159135.1 Actinidia polygama | reverse complement strand
TTGATCTCGCCATTCTCACCGATCGAGCAACTATAACTCGCAGAATCACCAATGCGCTAACCAAGGGCATTCTGCAAGGAGCCGCCGTCGCTGATCCGCAAGTCCTCACTCTAGACGTGGAAGACAAAGAGGAAGCCTTGAAATATCTGAGTCCCAATCCTCTAGCGAGACTCAGGAAACTTCTGATGAAGAGATTCGCAGGCGGGGAAGATCACCTCACTAGGCTAACCGCCTGCACAAATGCAATGGTGTATCGACTGAGCATAAATTCAAAGACTTGAACACCAGGACTGATGCTATCAATACCAGGGTAAATGCTCCAATCACCGTAAATGCCTTGATAAGACAGACATAACCCCCATTCACAGAAAGAATGATGAGGGTCAAAGTCTCATCCAAGTTTAAACTTCCATCTCAGCTGGGGTCTATGAAGGAAAAATGGATCCAACGGACCACTTGGATTCCTATAAGAACATGATCATGCTTCAAGGAGCCTCGGAGGAGGTGATGTGTAAAGCCTTCTCGGCAACTCTGAAAGGGTCTGCGAGGTCGTGGTTCAGGAAATTACCACCACGAATTGTCACGCCCCGCAACCCGGCCTATGCTGATCGTGGGCGCGTAATGGCCGACGGCTTGCCGCCAAGGCCAACTTACCTGTCTTTTGGTTGATCTCCTGTGCAATTTTATTTAAAATGATATAATTTTTTTGCAGAAACGTCATGGTAAGTAAAGTGTCACGTCCGTACCGTATACAGAGTTGTGCCTAAGTTTAACTAATTACATACATATCAGGGCCATTTTTCATTTTACATACATTACATGGCCAAAGTAATTACATAACGAGTAATCTAATGGGACCCCGAGTGTCACTATGCATATACTTTGAACATACTTCATTTGACATGTAAACCAAACATTCATGGGTTTTCATTCATAGCATAGTAACATATCATATCATTTGAAGACATGGCATTGATATCGTAACATAATCTTTTTATGCATTGAAACATGGAAAACGATTGAATATACAATAGTACGTTTCGAAATTATTTCTGAAAATACGTAATTTTGTTCATGGCATCGTGTTACTCACCTGAATTTCCTTGGCTAGGTGCTAAGCTTGGTGTTCCTATATTTAAGGCATAAAAACGTCAATACTATGTTCGATGATAACAACTTTAACTAAGACAACTTTCAATTAGACCTTAGGTGCTCTCGTTCTAGGTCAAATCCCTTTAATCATGATCTAAAGACTCTATCTAGGTAAAAACTCCTCAAACATGGACCTAAGTCCCCCTAAGAGTTTGTTCAAGGGCTTAACGTGTACTATGATTGCAATTATGAAGTTTTAAAAGAAAAGGGTTCAAAACTGTCTGGAATTGGTCTTGGCATTTGAACGTTGGTTCTGGCGTTCGAACGCTAAGGCTAATTGTGCTCACCGTTCGAACGTCCAAAATGTACTGAAGGTGGCGTTCGAATGCTAAGGCTAAAAGTCTGGACCGTTCGAACGCTGTTCTTGGGCGTTCGAATGCTGGCTGCGTTCAGTAGTAGTAACAGTGACTGGTCTTTGGAAATTTTACCAAAACATAACTCAAATCTTACCAACTCTTTCCAAGACTTTGAGGGTATATAAGACTAATAGTAAGGAACCTAATAACTTAAATTCAAGCCCTAATTTAACTCCTATCCTGTTAGATCTAAAAATATAAACAACCTAAAACCCTAACTACACATACACATATATACATGGATTTTTGAGTTTATACCTCCCTCTCCAAGCTCCTTTTAGCTTTGTTGAGCTTCTCTAAGCTCTCCTTTTTCTTTCTTTCTTCCCTTTCCTTCTTCTGTTTTCTTCTTTTCTCTTTCTCTCTCTCTGTCTTTTCTTTCTCTTCTCTTTCTCTCTCTGTGTACATGTGTGTGTTGTGAAGTGTGGGTGTATATATTAGTTGAGACACATGGAATTTCATCCCATGTGGCTCCCCCATTCTAATTTTGTGTTTTCTTTTTAATTTTCTGCTTTTACTGTTGGCGTTCAAATGCCCCTTTCAGCGTTCGAACGCTAAGAAGGAATTTTGGCCCTGGCGTTCGAACGCCCGTTTGAACACTAAGAAGGATTTTGGTCAGTCAGGGTTCGAACGCCCTGCTTACAGTTTGATAACTGCGAGGCTTGACATTTAACTTTTGCCTTAGCGTTCGAACGTCCATATTGGCGTTCGAACGCCAAGAAGAAAACTAGGCAGAAATAAAACTTAAGATTTTGAAGTATTCTAACTTATTTTTGGTCTCTTTGAATCTCGTCTTTAATTTGCTCACCTTAATTATCATACGCGGCGTAATTCATACGATTAATGAAATTTGTGAATTCGGGATATTACACTAACCATCCACTCGTTTGGCGACTTGAGCAGGCTCTTTGTCGCCAATTTCATGAGCTGCAAGGTTAGGCAGAAGAATGCCTCCCACCTCTTCGCTATCCACCAAAAATATGGGGAAAGCCTAA
>BRYF01000025.1:1737500-1742500 GCA_030159135.1 Actinidia polygama | reverse complement strand
AGCACGACGTTGAATTATAGAACTCGATTTTAAGGTCGTTCAACATTTTCTTAGCCTTCTAGCCCATGAACTAAGTTCCGTTGTTTGACACGAGATGCCAAACTGTGATAAAATATTATTGTGAATAAATTTAATTACATTCATCTCCCTAATTTGGGTCAGTGATTTGACTTCTACCACTTGGTAAAGTAATATGTGGCTGCTTGTAGGAACTTCTTGTTTCCCGAGGCTCAAGGCAAGCCCCCCACGATGTCCATACTCCATTGAGCAAAGGTCATTAGATTGGTAAGCGGGGTCAAATCCATAGCCGGTTGGTGAATGAGGGGAGAAAAGAGTTGACGCTTTGCACATTTGCGGACGTACACTAACATCTTTCTACATGTAGGGCCATAAATACCCTTGAGTTAGAGCTTGGCGAGCCAGCGATCTAGCCCCAGAGTTTAGTCCGCAAACTTCCTCTTGGATTTCAAACAATACATCTTCTACCAGTCTCGGGTGAATGCACAATACATAGGGCCTTGAGTAAGACTTCTAGTATAAGTCTCTAGTTAGGGAGATCCAAAAACGTATTGCCTTTACTCGAAGCTTGTGTGCTTTCCTTTTATCTTCTAGCAGTTTGTCAAGCGTAGAAAGTTTCCAGGATAGCTTCTTGATGAGTTTCACAGTTGGGACCGAGTTGAGATCAATTGCGATGGTACGCCCATTTTTTCCTTTGAATATAGATACCAAGCCTACCAGTGCATCTGCGTGAGAATTTAGATCCCTTCTATTTGCTCAATTTTTACTCCTCGGAATTGTGTGAGGAGAGTCTTTGCTATTGCCAAGTACTTAGCTATTTTGGATCCCCGTGCTTCAAATTTACTAGTGACCTGGTTGACCACCAACTTTGAGTCGCTGAAGATGTGGAGTTTGGGAACTATCAATTTGTTGGCGGACCGAAGTTCCGCAATGAAACCTTCGTACTCAGCCTTATTATTCATTGTGAGAAAATCCTAAGGCAGTGCTCAAAAATTGTCCCTTCGGTCCTTCTCAATACAACTCTTGCTCTTGCATCAAAGCTATTTTTGGCCCCATATACATACATCTTCCAAGCCTTGGATAGATCAATCTATGGTGGCTCCATAAGAGATTTAGGACCCTAATCAATATCCTTGCTCGTGGGTGTTTCTTCAACCCTAGGTGGTTCCTTAAGTACCTAAATTGTTGTCTCGGCCATAACTGATGTCCTTGCCAAGCTCTCTTCTTCCCTGTGTGTAGATGTGAGATAACCCTGCTCTAGACTCGTAGTTCAGGATGAGAACTCCGCAACAAAATCAGTCAAGACCTGGCCTTTGATCGCTGCTCTAGGGAGTAATTTGATGTCAAACTAGGTTTTCTTTCATCAGCATGTTTTTAGAGGAAATTCTATGTACACAGTGATTGGGTGTGCTTGAAAATAGTGCATGAATTTTCGCGTAGCAATGACTAGTGCCACCACTAGTTTCTCCAATGGCATGTACATTTTTTGGCAATCTGTAAACATTTTGCTCATGAAATAGATCGGAAACTGCTCTTTATCTACCTCCTACAACAACATCGATCTAACTGCGTGTTCGGAGATGGCGAAGTAGATATAGAGCAGCTCTGATCCAAGGGGGAAAGAAGTGGCGGTTTGGTCAAGTATTCCTTAAACCATTAGAGCGCGAGCTCGCATTCTTCATTCCATAAAAGAATTGTGTTTTTGCGAAAGAGTTGAAAACATGACATTTATTAGAAGACTTACTAATGAATCGATTGAGTAATGTCACCATTCATGTTAGCTTTTGAACCTCCTTCACAGTTCTCGGACTCTCAAGGTCATTGATTTCCACAATCTTCTCTGGATTTTCTTCGATTCCTCGTCGAGTGATTAAGTGCCCCAGGAAAAAGCCCAAGCTCACTCCAATGGTACACTTAACCGTGTTCAGTCTTAGTTTGTGCTTTTTTAGGATGTCAAACACCTCAGTGAGGTTCTGTAGATGATCCCACTCCTCTTTGCTTTTAACAAACATGTCATCAATATAGGCATCCATGGTGCTGCCCATTAGAAGCCCGGGCATCTTGTGATCATTCTCTAGTATGTGGCTCCAGCATTCTTTAATCTAAAGGGCATGACCTTGTAACAAAAAATACCACGAGGGTGATAAATGTAGTCTTCTCTTGGTCTGGCTCGTGCATTGCTATTTGGTGGTAGCCTCGGTATGCGTCTAAAAAACTCATCCAAGCATGGCCAGATGTTGAGTCCACTAACTGATCAATTTTTGGAAAGGGAAAGCAGTCATTCGAACAAGCTCAGTTGAGACATATTGGATAACCAACTAGGGTAAAGAACTTATGTTATCGCACTTGCCTCTTTTAATTTTCTGACATCCTTTATCACCGCGTCCACATGTTCAGTAGCGAACCTTATTTCAGTTGCTTTACAAGACGAGCTTCGGACATGACGTTAATCTTGTGCTTGATGAAGCTTAGGTCAATTCTCGGCATCTTGTATGGTGTTCACGTGAAGACCTCAATGTTTTCTTTTAGGAACTCGATAAGCTCGATTCTCTCTTGCTCTTTCATGTTTGAGCCAATAAGGAAGTAGCGGTCTGAGCTTGACTCATCGAGTTCATAGCGAATTAGGTCTTCAACGACTTTGGCTTCCAAGGTCCTGCCAACATCTTCCAGGACTTTCCTCTCATCTTTCACCAACTGCACCTCTTTCATGGTTGCCTTTGTGCTTACTATGGCAAGGTAGCATTGTTTGGCCGCCACTTGGTCTCCATAAAGCGTTTCCTCAGCCCTCAGGGTAGCGAATTTAATAACTTAGTGCAATGTGGAGGCAACTCCTTCCATCTTGTGTAACCAATCACGACCAACGATTGCGTTATATGGAAAAGGTATATCAATTACTATAAACTCGGTCTCCAACTCTTGGAAATTATCTCGTATTTTGAGAATTACGATTCACAAGGGTCAGTGAGCCTGAGCATTGAATCCAACTAACGGAGCTTGAGCCGACTTTAGATTAGTTATAGTAAGTTTTAATTGTTTAAACAAATCATAATACATCACCTCAACCGAGCTGCTAGAGTCGACCAAAATTTGTTTGACATCATAACCGTGGGCCCATAGTTGGATGACCAAGGGATAATTGTGGGGGTGTCGGACCCGCTTTACATTTGTCCTTGCAAATGTGATGCTTTTTAGCTCTATTAAGCTCTGTCTGGGCTTCTTAGTCGTTGGCTAGACCAAGAGTACCTCATTCATTTGCCTGACAATGCAGATCTCCCCTTGGATCCTATTCTCAAGATCGGAGTCATGTGGGCCCCCAATCATGTAAATAGTTCTGATAGGGAGGTCTTCCTTTAAGGCATTATCAACTTCATCTCTATCTCGAGCAAACCTCGAGTTAGGTTTGAATTCAGCTTCATCTTCCTTTGACTTCTCTTGGTTGACGAACTCTTCCAGGTTTCTTGTAATCCTCCCTCTCTCTATTTCTCCTCATTACCCCTCTCGTACCCGTCGCCCCCCGATAGACTTGTTTTTCTAGTTCTACTAATCATTCTATTTCTTAGTACATTTCCTATAATGGTCTATCTGTCTCCTATCAGTCTTTTCTTGGTCAAGTTATATCTATTTCTATTCCTCAATCCGTGTCTGAGGCTCTTCAAAATCCACAGTGGGTGAGAGCTGTGACATTGAAAATGTTGAAAACGGGGGCTCTATAGCATTATAATACCTGAGAGGTTGTGTTTTTACCTCTTGAGGAGAAAACAGTGGGGTGCAAATGGGTATTTAGTGTAAAGTTTTATGCAGATGGTTCCATTGAGCTTTATAAAGCTCGCCTTGTTGCCAAGGGCTTTACTTAGATTCCGAACAAGGATTATAGTGCTACTTTTCCCTAGTGGCCAAATTAACAATTGTTCGTCTACTCATTTCCTTGACTGCCTCTTAACCTTGGCCTCTTCATTAGCTAGATGTCAAACATGATTTCTTAAATGGGGACCTGAACGAAACTACCTGTATGGATCCTCCTCTGAGTTTTTTGACTGAGGGGAAGTATTGTGGTAAGGTATGTTGTCTCTAAAAATCTCTTTATGGCTTTAAACAATCTCCTCGAGTATGGTTTAGTCGCTTCAGTGAGGTGGTGCTATCTCTGGACTTTGTTTGTTGTCATTCTGATCATAAATGTTTTTTGTTCATCATCATTGTGATGGGCGGTGTGTTCTTCTTTCTATGCATGTGGATGCTATTGATGCTATTATTATTACAGGGGATGATACACCTGGTATTACTAAAGTTAAGCAAACCCTTAGATGAGTATCTGATGTAAAAGACTTGGGTCCTCTATAATATGTTTTGGGTATTAAGGTTACTAGCTCATGTCGTGGGATCTCCTTATTGCGGCGCAAGTATACTCTTGATCTCTTCAAGGATACCTATATGTTAGGTTGTCGTCTAGCATCTTCTCCTATGGAACCTAACCTTAAGTTCTCAGTTGAGCCGGGAGAGTTACATCCAGATACATTTGTTGATCAGCGTCTTGTGGGATTACTCATTTATTTGACTAACACTCGCCTTGATATTCCCTTTGCAGTGAGTATTGTGAGTCAGTTTATGCATGCACCTAGAACTTCTCCTATTGATGTGATTCACCATACTCTCTGTTATCTTAAGAAATGTCATGAATTTGGACTATTTTATATTGCAGGAGCATAGTCTAGAGTCTCATGTTTTACAGTTGCAGATTATATATGATCTAAGAATGATAGGCGGTTTACCTCTGATTTATGTACTTTCTATGGTAATCACCTCTTATGATGGAAAACAAAAGAAACAAGCCAAAGTAGCTCGTTCTTCAGTTGAGGCTGAATATCGTGCTATGGCCCAAGGCACCTATGATCTCCCGTGGCTTCGCTTATTATTGTCAGAATTAGGATTTCTAGAGAAAGGCTCGCTCATCTGACCTATTATGTGATAATAAATATGCTATTCAG
>BRYF01000025.1:1710000-1712500 GCA_030159135.1 Actinidia polygama | reverse complement strand
TTTGAAGCCAAGCGAAGTAGGGGGAAAAGGTGACCTAAGGGCAAAACTAGTCGCAAAAGCAACGGCCGCTGCGAGATCAATCCTCCCAGCAAGGTCGGAGGCCAAGACGCCGAGGTCCGCTCAGATGGAACAACTCCTGCCGAGGTAAGCATAAGGTTCCACCTAGCCAAGTTGATTCCAGCATGGACCTTTGCCATGCTTTGAAGCCAAGCCAAGCAGGGGGGAAAAGGTGACGTATGGGCAAAACTAGTTGCAAAAGCAACGGCCGCTGTGAGATCAATCCTTCCAGCGAGGTCGGAGGCCAGGACCCCGAGGTCTGCTCAGATGGAACAACTCCTGCCGAGGTACCAAACCCATTCACGCCCGAAATTGAGAGAATGGAACCTCCGGATAAGTTCAACTCCCCAAACTTCACGATGTACGATGGTAGATCAGATCCGAGGTCACACATCAATCATTTTCTACAGATGATGGCGCTTTGGAATCACCTTGACGCACACTTAACCCACCGACCAACCTCCAGGACCTCATGTCCCGAGTTGAAATGTAAGTCAGTTGGAGGACGATGTTAAGCATGTTGAACGAACTGCAGGGACGTCCTCTGGGGAGAGAGCTCGTTCAAAAGGCGCAAGAAGAGCGCGGAAGAGCGCGACGGACGGGTAAGGCAAGGAGTCCATGTGGTCTTCAAGGAACCGATCTATAGGCTCCTTGCCAAAATCCGAGAGAAGCCGTACAACAAGAAACCTCTCCCAATGGAATGGATCCAAAGAAAAGAAACCAACAATAGAAGTGTGCCTACTACGAAGAAAAGGGGCACAGAACAGAAAATTGCAGAGCCTTGAAGTCTTTCTTGGATCAACTAGTGCAAGCAGGGCACTTGCATGAGTTCGTTGATCATCAAAAGACAAAGACTGAGAAAACCAAGGTCAGACCTAAACCAAGGTTTGACCAAGAAAGAGAAGATCTAGACAATGCCTCGGAGGAAGACCTCCCCATCAGAACTATTCACATAATCGGGGGTCCACATAACCCGAGCTCGAGAATAGGATCCGGGGGGATCCGAATTGTCAACCAAATGAACGAGGTCCTCTCGGTCCAGCCAGCGGCTAAGAAGCAAAAACAGGGCTCATCTGAGCCAAAAAGCATCACCTTTCCCAAGGCAGATCTCACGCGGGTCCAACACCCCTACAACGATCCCTTGGTTATCCATATGCGGATCCACAGTTACGACGTCAAATGAATCCTGGTGGACTCAGGAAGTTAAGTTGAGGTGATGTATTACGATTTATTTAGATAGTTGAAGTTGACTAAGGCTGATTTAAAGCTGGCCCGAGCTCTGTTAGTCGGGTTCAAGGCTCAGCCTCATTGGCCCTCGGAAAGCGTGACCCTAAAAATCTGAGTCGGTTCCCAAACGCTGGAGACTGAGTTTGTAGTTGTTGATATTCCCTTTCCTTATAATGCAATCATTGGTCGAGATTGGCTTCACAGGATGAAGTGAGTTGCCTCCACACTACACCAAGTCATTGAATTTGCCTCCCCCAAGGAGAAGAAATGCTTTACGAGGACCAAGTTGCGGCCAAGCAGTGCTACCTAGCCATAGTGCCATGAAAGAAATGCAGTTCGTGGAGGAGAGGGAAGTGCTGGAAGATGTTAGCAGAACCCCAAAAGACAAAGTAGTCGAGGACCTAATTCGTTATGAGCTCGATGAGCCAAGATCGGACCGCTTCTTTCTTGTTGGCTCGAACATAAAGAGCGGGAGAGAACCGTGCTCATTGAGTTCTTGAAAGCAAATATCGAGGTCTTCGCATGGACGTCGTACGAGATGCCAGGGATTAATCTAAAGCTTCATCAAGCACGAGCTCAATGCCATGCCTGAAGCTCGGCCTATAAAGCAGCAGGGAAGAAGATATGCGACAGAACATGTGGACGATGTAATAAAAGAGGTTGAGAAGCTAAAAGAGGCAAGTGCAATAACTGAGATTCTTTACCCAACCTGGTTATCCAATACAATGGTGGTAAAGAAGAAAAATGGCAAGTGGAGAATGTATGTCAATTCACAAATCTCAATCGAACTTGTCCGAAGGATTGCTTTCCCTTGCCAAAGATTGAGCAGCTGGTGGATTCAACCTCAGGCCATGCCCGCACGAGCTTTTTAGATGCTTACCGAGGTTACCACCAGATATTAATGCACAAGCCGAATCAAGAAAAAATCGCCTTCATCACCCTCGCACCCTCGAGACATTTCTGTTACAAGGCATGCCCTTCGGGCTAAAGAATGCTGGGGCCACCTACCAGAGAATGATCCTCAAGATGTTTGGGCCTTTGATGGGGATTACCATGGACGCGTACATCGACAATATGATGGTGAAAAGCAAAGAACGAGACCATCTGAAAGAACTCATTGAGGTGTTCAAGATCTTAAAGAAGCATAAAATGAGACTGAACATGGCTAAGTGCGCCTTCGGAGTCAGCTCAAACAAATTTCTAGGGCACTTAGTCA
>BRYF01000025.1:1620000-1622500 GCA_030159135.1 Actinidia polygama | reverse complement strand
ATTTTCTTGATTAGGATCTATGCTTGGCCTTCCTATAATTAAGGTAAGGCAACGCCATTACTAACTTTAATAATAACTAATTAACATAATGTGACTCTCGGCTTAACTTAGATATTCTTTTCATAGGTTCAACTCTCTCGGTCATGCACCTAAAGTCCCTAAGTGGTAGGTTAAGGGACCTAACTTGCTTTGAATAACTAAATAGTTTTAAGTGAAAAGGGTAAAAACTGTATGAAATTTGTCTTGGCGTTCGAACGTTGGTTCTGGCGTTCGAACGCTGAGGCTAACTGTGCTCACCGTTCGAACGTCCAAAAATGTACTGAAAGTGGCGTTCGAATGCTCAGGCTAAAAGTATGGACCGTTCAAACGTTATTCTTGGGCGTTCAAACGCTTCCTGCGTGGAATAGTAGGAATAGTGACTGATCTTTCTAAATGTTTTTCAAAACTCCCAAAATCAACTCCAATCTTTCTAAGACTTCTAGGATATGAAGGATACCCCAAGGAGACTTACATAACTCAATTTCAAGCTTCAATAGAAATCCTAAGATACTAGATCTAAGTTTTAAAGTCAAACAAAACCTTAAGCTATACATATATATAGAAATACATGGAGTGTGAGCTTATTCCTCTTCCCAAAGTTTCCTTGAGCTTCAAAAATGGCTTCTATAGCCTTAAGTGAACTCCTCAAACTTTCTCTCTTCCTCTTTCTTCCTTTCTCTCTCTCTCTCTCTTGTTTGTACGTGTGTCTGTGTTATGTGAAGTATGTGTATATATATTAGTTGAGACACATGGGATTTCATCCCATGTGGCTCCCCCATTCTAATTTCGTGTTCTTCTTTTTATTTTCTAATTTTAATGTTGGCGTTCGAACGCCCCTTTCAGCGTTCGAACGCTAAGAAGAATTTTGGCTCTAGCGTTCGAATGCTAAGAAGGATTTTGGTCAGTCAGGGTTCGAACGCTCTGCTTACAGTTTGATAACCCGAGAGCTTGATATTTGAAGGTTTTCCTTACCGTTCAAACACTCGTTTTTGACGTTCGAAAGCTGAGAGAAAACTGGGCATAAACTTAAAGTTTTAAAGTTTTGAAAATTTAGTAACTTATATTGGCTCTCTTGGACTTTTAAATTTCAAATTAGTCCACTTTAATTATTGTACACGGGGTAATCAATATGATTAATGAAATTTATGAAATAGGGGTGTTACATTATCCCCTCCTTTATAAAAGTTTATTCTCAAACTTGGCTAACGTCATCATGCTTCCACTGCGCATTGTGATAAAATTCTTCGCTTACTCGAATATCTAACTTGTGATCGTTACTCTATCTGATTGTGGGATTAACCTTTCTATTATGACTACCTCCACTGCCCTCTCAGTTTGGGCAGCCTACAAGATGGTTTCCCCGATTGATACTATCCCAAAATAAGTCGGCCTTCCCCGAATTGCTTGGGTAGATGAAACTACAAAAATGGTAATGAAGATTAAATAGGAATACTGATAATGTGCATAGAACCAAGCGTACCTTAACTTATCACAACATTCATCCAAATAAAGATGGATAATGCTATCTGATTTCGTCTTCTCGTTCCCAAGTTGATTCTTCCCATGTGTGGTTCTGCCATAGAATTTGTACTAATGAAATGATCTTGTTCCTAAGAACTTGGTCACGACGATCTACAATTTCGATCGGTTTCTCGGTATAGCTCAAGTCTTCACTCATGTCTAAAGGATAGTGATTGATCACGTGCATAGGGGCGTGAACAAACTTCCATAACATTGAGATGTGAAAAACATCGTGAACGTGCGAAAGCTCTAGTGGAAGAGCAATACGATAGACGACAGTTCTAATTTTTTGAAGAATTTGGAATGGTCCTATGTATCTCGATTTCAGTTTTCCCTTCTTGCCAAAACGATTTATCCCCTTGGAAGGCGATATCTTCAAGAACACATGGTCACCTTCCTCAAATTCTAACTGTCATCTCCAAACATCTGCATAGCTTTTTTGGCGACTCTGGGTGGTTTTCAATCTTTGTTGAATCACTTTGATCTTGTCGGTGGTTAGCTGAACAATCTCTGGCCCCAAAATCCGTTGTTCTCCAACTTCGATCCAACAGACTAGCGAACTTGCATTTTCTTCCATAGAGTGCCTCATACGGTGCGATTCCAATACTTGCGTGAAAGCTATTGTTATAGGCAAACTCCACGAGTGGCAAATGCGCTTCCCAATTTCCTTGAAAGTCTAGAACACATAAGCGTAGTATATCCTCTAAGGTCTGAATGGTTCTCTCTGATTGTTCGTCCATCTACGGATTGAAGGCGGTGCTAAAATTCAGCTCAATGCCTAAGGCTCGTTGAAAGCGTTTCCAAAACTTCGACGTAAACTTTGGATCTCGATCCGACACTATTGACACAGGCATACCGTGAAGTCAAATGATTTCTGCAATGTATAAGTTTGCATACTTCGATAAGGAGTATCTAGTCTTCATTGGTAAGAAATGTGCTG
>BRYF01000025.1:1612500-1615000 GCA_030159135.1 Actinidia polygama | reverse complement strand
ATGTTCCATCGTAATCCAACTTCAAACCTTCTCGCCTTGTGAGACTTCGTCGACACTATATGAGAGGCATAACATGACAACTCCATAAACTTTGTATTGTATTCTACTGCCATCATTTTTTCTTGTGTCAAAATTTAAAAATTCTAGAACTTTATGATCTCGAACCATCTCAGGAAAATACTCTTCATTGAATACTTCTAAAAATCTGGGCCATAACCACACTAGCTCCAATGGCTTCTTCAATTGCCACCAAATTAAAGTGGCTCCCTCAAACGTGAATGTGGCAAAAACCACCTTCTGTGCTTCAGTGCAAGGTAGGACTTCGAACACCGTCTCAATTCCCAAGAGCCAAACTTTGTAGCCATGGGATCGGGGGTTCCATAAAAAGTTGAGGGCTTTAACTGTTGGAATTGCTTCATTGTGGTATGTGGTATCACATCTGCTTTTGATGCTGGCATGACTGGTTATTCAGGTGCATCATACTGGTTATTGTTGTGATTGTTCTAGGCATCCTGTGCCACTTGAACAAGTCCTTAAACCCTCTCTATACGGTCAATTCGACCTTTGGGTTCTGCTACCCTTTTACGGCCTCGGCCTTTTCTAGGCGGCATAGCTTCTACAAGCACATTAAGCGTTTAGACATATATCATAACATAGCATAGTATATATAATGTAGCGCATAATGTATATTCTAGTCAGTCCCAGACTTTTATCTAGATGTGACTCTATCATATGGTGCAAACCTATAGCACTGTGTGCAGTATAAACCTAATGCTCTGATACCACTCTGTCATGCCCCGCAACCCAGCCTATGCGGATTGTGGGCGCGTGATGGCCGGTAGTTTGCCGCCAAGACCAACTTACATATCTTCTAGATAATCTCCTGTGCAATTTAATTTAAAATGATATATTTTTTTGCAAAAATGCCATAGTAAAACTAGAGAAGTGCCACGTCCGTACCGTATACAGAGTTGTGCCTAAGTTCAACTAATTACATACATATCAGGGCCATTTTCCATTATACATACATTACATGGCCAATATAATTACATAATGAGTAATATAATCTATCTACAAAACATCACAAAGCCCTTGGGCCACAATTACACATGCTTAACTTCTTCCTTCTACGGCTCTTCTGATTGGCTTTCTGAAAATAGTTTCTTAAAATATAAGATTAAAGCTTAGTGAATAACAACAGATGCATGAACATAAAATACCATGGATCATATCATAACATACATATATCATTCAACATGAAGCAAGTGAGCAAAGTATAATTATTCTTAAAACATAACCTTTCTTAAACTTGAGGCTTGCTTCAACATGGCATCACTTGCATTCAAAATCATACATGACATATCTTGAAAATGTAACAACTCGGCTGAATTGGGTGACCATATAGGTCGGGTGGCTCTTTAGGTCGGAGATATCTGGAACTTATTTCACGTCCCCCATCTACCTTAGGACACTTAGGCTAGATTAAGGTCCCACCACGGGGGACCCCCCGAGTGTCATTATGCATATACTTTGAACATATTCATTTTGCATGTAAAGCAAACATCCATGGATTTTTATTCATATCATAATATCATATCATATATTTTGAAGACATGGTATTATATTGAGAACATAGCATTTTATGCATTGAAAGCATGCAAAACGATTGAATATACAATAGTACGTTTCAAATTTATTTCTGAAAATACGTAATTTTGTTCATGACATCGTGTTACTCACCTGAATTTCCTTGGTTAGGCTCTATGCTTGGCGTTTCTACAATTAAGGTAAGGCAACGTCATTACTAACTTTAATAATAACTAATTAACATAATGTGACTCTCGGCTTAACTTAGATATTCTCTTCATAGGTCCAACCCTCTCGGTCATGCACCTAAAGTCCCTAAGTGGTAGGTTAAGGGACCTAACTTGCTTTGAATAACTAAATAGTTTTACGTGAAAAGGATCAAAATTGTTTGAAATTTGTCTTGGCATTCGAACGTTGGTTCTGGCGTTCGAACGCTGAGGCTAACTGTGCTCATGGTTCGAACGTCCAAAAAATGTACTAAAGGTGGCGTTCGAACGCTCAGGCTAAAAGTATGGACCGTTCGAATGCTATTCTTGGGGGTTCGAATGCTCCCTGCGTGGAATAGTAGGAATAGTGACTGATCTTTCTAAATGTTTTTCAAAACTCCCCAAATCAACTCCAATCTTTCTAAGACTTCTAGGATATGAAGAATACCCCAATGAGACTTACATAACTCAATTTCAAGTTTCAATAGAAATCCTAACATACTAGATCTAAGTTTTAAAGTCAAACAAAACCCTAAGCTATACATATATATAGAAATACATGGAATGTGAGCTTATTCCTCTTTCAAAAGTTTTCTTGAGCTTCAAAAATGGCTTCTATGGCCTTGAGTGAACTCCTCAAACTTTCTTTCTTCCTCTTTCTTCCTTTCTCTCTCCCTCTCTCTTGTTTGTACGTGTGTGTGTGTTGT
>BRYF01000025.1:1602500-1607500 GCA_030159135.1 Actinidia polygama | reverse complement strand
CAATATCGATATTAGAGAGAGAAGAGAGTTCAGATGCCCAGAGATCCAGAGAGAAAACCCCGTGAAAACAGTGATTCTCTCTTATATAGTTCAGTTCGGCGCGAGAACCCATTTGATACGACTACAATACAGACTATTTCACATTATTAGTCCGGTCGTGACGGTGGTCCAAGCTCGGGACGGGTTACACTTCGTTAGCACTATGTCTGAGCTAAGGCTAATTGTGAAGTAGTGCGTCCGCACCATACTTCAATTCGGAGGACCGCCAATCCAGATAGATGGTGACCTTCTTGCGATGTACCTCTGCCTTCTTGCGGTCGAACAGTGCCGTCGTGTATTTTGTGCCTTTATAGTTGCCCCTTAGTTTTTTATCATGAGCTAGATCATTGCTTGCCGAGGTTATGTGAACTGAATGCGTTTGCTCGCAGGGGGTTTCATTTGCTATTTTCAAAACACGTGCCTGATCTTCGTCTTTTTGCATCCCAAACGCGGTCCTTTCGTCTTCTGCTTTGCCTGTTGACCTTCTACCTCCCTTTGGTATTTGGCCGTAACTCGGTTGTCATCTATTTTTAGTTTTACACTTGTATTGAATCTCGTCTGTCTTCTAGGACAGACTTTGTATTTGCTCTTGAAAATCAAATAAAAACTTATTCTACAAATTCATCTACATCTCATATTTCATTTCTGAAATTTCATCCGGCTTTATCTGTCTGAAATGTATGTTAGCTACCCCAAGGACACTTGACCAAGATTTATAAGGTCAAACTTTAACGAAATTTCTGAGCTCGGTTAAATCTCTCATTGGAAATCCTTGGTGAGGCGTGCTTTAACAAAAATGTAAATAAAGACAAATACGATGTAGGCTGTGCCCCTAGTAACTGAAGCGTTTCTTAGCTCGTCTGCCTCCTCCCCTTAGAAAATTTGCTAAGTGTGGCAAATGCGTAGGACGCGGTTCAGAGCTCCTTTCGAGCTCGGCTAACCTGTCAGCAAAGGCTTTGCCCCAAGTAACTTAGCAGCTTCGAGGGACGAGTCCGGAGCGTTTCTCAGCTCGGCTGCCTCCTCCCATCAGAAAAATTGCTAAGTGTGGCAATTGCGCGGGTGGCGGTTCGGAACTCCTTTCGAGCTCGGCTAACCCGTCAACAAAGGCTTTGCCTCAATTAACTTAGCAACTTTGCGGGATGAGTCTGGAGTGTTTCTCAGTTCAACTGCCTCCTCCCACCAAAAAAATTGCTAAGTATGGCAAATGCGCGGGTGGCGGTTTGGAGCTCCTTTCGAGCTCGGCTAACCCGTCAGCAAAGGCTTTGCCCCAAGTAACTTAGCAACTTCGCGGGATGAGTCCGGAGTGTTTCTTAGCTAGGCTGCCTCCTTCCCTCAGAAAATTTGCTAAGTATGGCAAATACGCGGGACGCGGTTCGGAGCTCGGCTAACCCATCCTGAGATCGTTTTTCAAGAATGCGGTGGGGGAACTGCCACGTGTTTGTGATCCATTGGATTCGTCATGACGGTTAGCCTGCAAAACGATGTGCCCTAGTGCCATGTTTGGTTACTTCGCCCGTGAAGTGACATTTCATTACGGTGCATTTGGCTGAGTTCCTGCCTTTTTGACTTCCTTATAAGTGTGTTTCATCACTATTTTCGACATCACTATAGCAAATTCTAGAGAGAGAAAAAGGAAGTATCTTTGTGAATCCACCGTGTCTCCAATCTTTCCTTCGTCGATTGCTCTGATTTTGCCGCCGCACGCTCGAAGAACATCTCTAATCGACACGGTGAGTTGTCATTCCCTTGTGCATTCCTCGAATATTGATTTATATATATATATATATATATATATGTCGATGCTCTTACGCGAACTCTAGTTCTTAGCTCCTTCGTTTTTTTTTTTTTGTGGTTTCACATCTTTCGTCCCTTAGCGTCAGGAGACCTATAATCATCCTTACACCATTGTCGGACGTATGCAAGCTTTTGAGTAGAGTCCGAGTCGGACTAGGTTGCCATGATTAGGGTTTGCCCTGTAAACTAGGTTAGCCCTCATCTGTCGTGGCGCTTTTGAGCTCTTTCTGACCGTTTGCTTCTATTTTCAGAACATGGCGTTAAACCGGGCTCAATTGCTGGTTCACGACGATAAGGCTTTAGCTTGGTTTCGTGTCGACCATAGAATCCCTGACAACATAGTGATAGAACGGCTAGGACCAAATGATGATGCAAGTTGGGAAGAGGGAGAAGGTGACCGCGTACCCATTAGGACTTGGTTCATTCACCAAGTTGATCTAAGATTTCTTGTAAGCAAGCTTTTGAAGGTTGTCCTGTCTATGTGTCGGCTCACTTTTATGCAAGTGTCGGTGAACTTTGTGCGGACCATGCTGGCTGTGGACGCCCTAATGCAAAGAAAGGAACAAGAGTTCACTCCCGAAGACTTGCTTCACGTGTATTGCGTAGTACGCCCTAGGAAGAACCCCGAGACCCAAATGCTTAAGGTAACCATTATCTTCACCTTCGGAAGCCTAATTAGCCTCAAACGAGGTTGGTCACGGATTCTCCAAAAAAAGACTAGTACCTGGATGATTTCGTTTGGGCCTAGCGAGCGTCAATGGGAGTTTCCTACTAACGACCATGATCTTGACTCTGTCCCTAGATACAGGGGTTACATTCTCGTAGGTAAGATTTGGCATGTCTTTGCTTATGACATACTTCGGTGACTTGGTTGTATTATGAATGACTGACTGACTATTCCTCCTGGCCTGTTTGCATAGGATTCAACGCTCGCTTTTGGAGGAAGAGTGATCAATGTTCAACCGCGATTAGTGCAGTGAACAACTGTAGGCGAAGCCGTAAGGTTTCTAACCTTCTCAGCTATGTTCTGATTCACAACTAACTTAGAATCACTAAATATGTGAAGCTCTGGAACTCTCAATTTGCTGGCAGATCGTAACCCTGTGATCAAGGCTTCGTACTCAGTCTCATTATTCATTGCTGGGAAATTGAACCCGAGGCATTGCTCAAAAAGTGCCCCTTTTGGGCTTTTTAAGACTATTCCTGCCCCTGCCCCTGCCCCTGCCCCTGCCCCTTGGTTGTTTCTGGCTCCGTCGACGTACATTTCCCATGCTGACGAAGGGTCTATTTGGGGTGGTTCTAAAATAACCTCTAAACCCCCAAATGGGTCCTCTGCTACGAAGGTTTCGTTTACCTTGGGCGGTTCTTGATTGACCTTAGTATTCCCAATCATTGATTCGAGCTTGGACGGTGAGGTTTGTAAGTTATGATTTTTGCCTCGAGGCAGCTCTGAATAATTTTGCTCTAGAACTCCCACCCTGGGGGAAAATTCCGCCACGAAGTCCGCCAGTAAGGCCCTTTAATTGCCACTCTTGGGGAAAACTTAATGTCAAATTGCCTGAGTTCCAGGGCCCATTTTTTGAGTCAGCCAGATAAATTTGCTTTTGACAAAACGTTCTTGAGCGGGAACTTGGTGTATACCGAAACAGGATGCGCTTAAAAGTAGTGCACGAGTTTACACGAGGTCACAATTAAAGCTAGAACGAGCTTTTCTAACGGCAAATACCGCGTTTGGCAATCCATTAATGTCTTACTTATAAAATAGATCGGGCATTGCTCTCCAGTTGCCTCCCTCAACAAGACCAAGCTAATGGCATGTTCAGATACGTCAAGGTAAACATAGAGCAACTCTCCCTCATTCGGTGTGGAAAGAAGTGGCGGTTTAGTCAAATACTTTTTGAATTGTTGGAGCGCCAGTTCACACTCCTCATTCCACATGAATTTAGTGTTTCTGCGTAAGAGCTTAAAAAATGGGCGACTTTTTTTGGAGGACTTACTGATGAATCGATTAAGTGCCGCTACCATCCCTGTCAGTTTCTGCACCTCTTTCGCATTCCGCAGACTAACGAGCTGATTTATGGTCGTAATTTGCTCTTGTTTAGCCTCGATTCCTCGCCTTGTGACCAAATGCCCTAAGAACATTCCCGAGCTGACCCCGAAAGTGCATTTTGCTGCATTAAGCCTGAGCTTATGTTGACGGAGGATCGCAAAAATCTCAGCTAGGTCTCGGAGAAGGTCGGATTCTTCTCTTCTTTTTACTACCATATCATCGATGTACGCGTCCATGGTCTTTCCCAGGACGCATTTGAACATCTTCGTGACCATTCTCTCGTAGGATGCACCGGCATTTTTAAGCCCAAAAGGCATCACTTTGTAATAGAACACGCCTTTGGGAGTGAAAAATATAGTTTTTTCTTGGTCCGGTCCGTGCAATGCAATTTGGTGATACCCCGGTATGCATCAAGAAAGCTCATTCGTGCGTGACCTGAGGTACTGTCAACCAACTGATCTATCTTCGGCAATGGGAAATAGCCCTTCGGGCAAGTTCGGTTAAAATTAGTGAAATCTACGCAAACCCGCCATTTGCCTGTTTTCTTTTTCACCACCACCGTGTTCGACAGCCAGCTAGGATAAATGACTTCAACTATGGCATCGGCTTCCCTGAGTTTCTCCATTTCTTCTATTACCGTGTCGACGTGCTCGGGTGCCGACCTTATCCCCCTTTGTTTGACCGGTCAGGCACCCGGTTGGACATTCAACTCGTGCTTGATGACGGCGGGGTCAATCCCTGGCATGTCATAAGGTGTACTTCAACTATGGCATCGGCTTCCCTGAGTTTCTCCACTTCTTCTATTACCGTGTCGACATGCTCGGGTGCCGACCTTATCCCCCTTTGTTTGACCGGTTAGGCACCCAGTTGGACATTCAACTCGTGCTTGATGACGGCGGGGTCAATCTCTGGCATCTCATAAGGTGTAACACCCCGAATACTTAAACTCCATTAACTCCGTGAATTACGCCGTCAACGATAATCAAAGTGGATTATAGAAAGTTAATGGTCAAAGAGACTAAATATAAGTTAGAATTTATTTTAAGCCTTAAACTCGTAAATTCTGCCCAGTTTCCTTCTTAACGTTCGAACGCCAGGATGAGCGTTCGAACGGTCG
>BRYF01000025.1:1590000-1597500 GCA_030159135.1 Actinidia polygama | reverse complement strand
TATTAGATTCCAAAGGCGCTTGTGCGTGTCAGACATAGCCAAAGTGAAAAGACAAATATTAGAGGAAGCCCACAATACAAAATTCACGATGCATCCAGGAGGAACGAAAATGTACAGAGACTTCAAACCGCCCAGAGTCGCCAAAAGAGCTATGCAGATGTCCGAAGACGAGAGTTAGAATTTGAAGAAGGTGACCATGTATTTCTGAAAGTATCTCATTCCAAGGGGATAGGTCATTTTGGTAGAAAGGGGAAGTTAAAGCCGAGATACATAGGACCATTCCAGACTCTTCAACGAATTGGAGCCGTCATTTATCGTATTGCTCTTCCACCGAAGTTTTCGCATGTTTACGATGTTTTCCATGTCTCAATATTACGAAAGTACGTTCACGACCCCACGCATGTGATTAATCATCATCGTTTGGATGTAAGCGAGGACTTAAGCTATGTTGAGAGACCGATCGAGATCGTGGATCGCCGAGACCAAGTTCTTAGGAATAAGGTCATTCCATTAGTACGAGTTCTATGGCAGAACCACACATGGGAGGAATCAACTTGGGAACGAGAAGACAAAATTAGAAAGCATTATCCATTTCTATTCGAGTGAACGTTGTAATAAGTTGAGGTACGTTTGATTCTATTCGCCTTTTCATTATTCCCATTTAACCTTCATTTACCATTTTGAAAATTTCATCTACCCAAGCAATTCGGGGAAGGCCGACTTGATTGGGATAGTACCAAACGAGGAAACCATATTGTAGGCTGCCCAGACTGAGAGGGCAGTTAAGGCAGTCGCAACGAAAGGTCAACCCCACAATCAAACTCCTTAACAATCACAAGTTAGTTATACAACTATGCGAAAAATTTTATCAGAGTGCGAAGCGGAAGCATGATGACGTTAGCCAAGTTTGAGGACAAACTTATTTTAAGGGGGGAGAATGTAACACCCCGAATCCGTAAATCCCATTTAATCGCATGAATTACGCCGCGTACGATAATTAGGGTGAACTAATTAAAGACAAGAGTCCAAAAGATCAGTTAAAGCTAGCAAGTATTCAAAAGCCGAAATTGAAGTGGTTGCATTGGACACCAATATGGATGCTTACTACCATGATTGCTCAACCGACGTTTATGGAAGTGATAAGATTACGATAACCAGAAGACCCGTACTTGTGGAAGGTCTATGAAGAGATGAGAGTAAGTCCCAAGCTAGACTTTACCTTGCAAGATGGAGCTCTTAGATTCTAAAGCCGCTTGTACGTGCCAGACATAGTCGAAGTGAAAAGACAAATATTAGAGGAAGCCCACAATACGAAATTCACGATGCATCCAGGAGGAACGAAAATGTATAGAGACTTGAAGGAAACGTTTTGGTGGCCGGGAATGAAGAAAGAGATAGCTGAGTTCGTGTCCCAATGTCTATCATGTCAACAAGTCAAAGCGGAACATCAAAGACCGGCGGGATTACTACAATCATTACCGATACCAGAATGGAAATGGGAACATATTACGATGGATTTCGTTATTAGTTTACCAAACTCGCTACGAGGATGTAATGCCATTTGGGTCATTGTAGACCGTCTTACTAAATCGGCACACTTCTTGCCAGTGAAGACCACGTATTCATTGTCAAAGTACGCGAACCTTTATATTGTAGAAATAATACGACTTCACGGAACACCAGTCTCTATAGTGTCGGATCGAGACCCGAGGTTTACGTTGAAGTTTTGAAAAAGCTTACAATGAGCCTTAGGCACTGAACTTAATTTTAGTATGGCTTTCCATCCGCAGACGGACGGACAGTCGGAGAGAACTATCCAGACTTTGGAAGACATGCTATGGCTATGCATACTCGATTTCCAAGGAAATTGGGAAACACACTTGCCACTCGTGGAATTTGCTTATAACAATAGTTTACATGCGAGTATCGGAATGGCTCCGTATGAAGCCCTTTACGGGAGGAAATGTAGATCGCCCATATGTTGGACTGAAATTGGAGAACGACAAATTTTAGGCCCAGAGATTGTACAACTCACAACCGATAAGATTAAAGTGATTCAACAGAGACTTCTAACCGTCCAGAGTCGCCAGAAGAGCTATGCAGATGTCTGAAGACGAGAGTTAGAATTTGAAGAAGGTGACCATGTATTTCTGAAGGTATCTCCTTCCAAGGGGATAAGTCGTTTTAGCAGAAAGGAGAAGTTAAAGCCGAGATACATAGGACCATTCCAGATTCTTCAACAAATTGGAGTCGTCGCTTATCGTATTGCTCTTCCACCGAAGTTTTCGCATGTTCACGATGTTTTCCATGTCTCAATGTTGCGGAAGTACGTTCACAACCCCACGCATGTGATTAATCATCATCCTTTGGATGTAAACGAGGACTTGAGCTAAATTGAGAGACCGATCGAGATCGTGGATTGCCGAGACCAAGTTCTTAGAAATAAAGTCATTTCGTTAGTACGAGTTCTATGGCAGAACCACACATGGGAGGAATCAACTTGGGAATGAGAAGACAAAATTAGAAAGCATTATCCATTTCTATTTGAGTGAGCGTTGTAATAAGTTGAGGTACGCTTTGTTCTATTCGGATTTTCATTATTCCTATTTAACCTTCATTACCATTTTAAAAAATTCATCTACCCAAGCAATTCGGGGAAGGCCGACTTGGTTGGGATAGTACCAAACGGGGAAACCATGGTATGGGCTGCCCAGACTGGGATGGCAGTTAAGGCAGTCGCAATGAAAGGTTAACCCCCAATCAGACGCATTGACGATAACAAGTTAGGTATACAATTACACGGAGAATTTTATCAGAGTACGCAGCAGAAGTATGACCTTAACCAAGTTTGAGGACAAACTTTTATAAAGGAGGGGAGAATGTATCACCCCGAATTCTTAAACTCCATTAACTCCGTGAATTACGTCGTCAACGATAATCAAAGTGGATTATAGGAAGTTAATGGTCAAATAGACTAAATATAAGTTAGAATTTATTTTAAGCCTTAAACTCGTAAATTCTGCCCAGTTTCCTTCTTAACGTTCGAACGCCAGGATGAGAGTTCGAACGGTCGAGCATTTTGCCTCGGAGTTCGAACACCCATTGACAGCAAATTTGGAGCGTTCGAACGGTAAGGCCCCAAACCCAAATTTCAAGCCTCGCATATTTCGAACTGTAAGTAAGAGAGTTCGAACCCTCAATGTACAAAATCCTACTGAGCGTTCGAATGGCCTTTCGAACGCCATAGCCTAGAATCCTTCTAAGCGTTCGAATGCCAAAAAGGAGTGTTCGAACTCTCACAGTAGAAACTGAAAAATAAAAAAGGGAACACAAAATTAAAATGGGGAAACTACA
Source organism: Actinidia polygama (assembly GCA_030159135.1). Classification (NCBI taxonomy): domain Eukaryota; kingdom Viridiplantae; phylum Streptophyta; class Magnoliopsida; order Ericales; family Actinidiaceae; genus Actinidia; species Actinidia polygama. The sequence goes on along the minus strand of BRYF01000025.1, from coordinate 1,594,146 downwards.
TGGGATCAATTCCCAACCCAGCTTTCACAGCCACACACTACCATTCATATTCACACTTCACTTCCAACTCATACCATACACACATGGTGTTATGTAGAAATGTATGGCCATAATATGTATAATTTAATTTGGCCATGAAATGTATGTAAATAGTTGAACTTAGGCACAACTCTGTGTACAGTATGAATGTGACACTTTATTATTTTCAACATGATTACGTTTCCGCAAAAAGAAAAATTTATGTCATTTTGAATATATATGCACAGGAAGACAGGTTAGTTGGCCTGGGAGGCCAGCCGCCGGCCATCACGTGCCCACGATCCGCGTAGGCCGGGTTGCGGAGCGTGACATAAGGGGTCCATGCGAAGGCTTCGATGTTGGCCTTCAGGAGTTGGAGGAGCTCGGTTCTCTCCCATTCTACCAGGTCTGATCCGATAAGAAAGAATCGATCCGAACTCACAGCGCACCAGATCTTTAATGACTTTCACATCGGGATCACGCCCCACGTCCTCCAGCACCTCGATTTCCTCTTCGACCATTTGAACCTCTTTCATGGCTGCCTTGGTCGACACTGTGGCTAAGTAACACTACTTAGCTGCCACTTGATCTCCGAATATGGCTTCCTCGCCTCTGGGTGTGACAAACTTTATGACTTGATGTAGCGTGGAAGCTATGCCCTTCATCTTGTGTAACCAATCTCTACCCACAATAGCATTATACGGTGATGGTATATCAACCACCACAAATTCTGTCATCAACTCTTGGGACCCAACTCGAATTTTTGGAGTCACGGTTCCCAAGGGCCAAAGAGCTTGAGCGTTAAATCCAACCAATCGACTCGGGATGGTTTTAGGTCATCTTGGGGAAGCTTTAACTATTTTAACAAATCATAATACATTAACTCGACCGAACTACTAGTGTCTACCAAGATTCTCTTGACATCATATCCATCGATCCTCAGTTGCACAACCAACGGATTTGAGTGTGGATGTTGCACTCTTTCAAGAGCAGCCTTGGAAAAGGTGATGCATTCCTTCTCAATCTCAGTTGTTCTTGGCCTCTTCGGCAACGATTGGACTGAAAGCACTTCATGCATTTGCCTAATTATGTGAATATCACTCTGGACTCTATTTTCCATACTAGGGTCGTTTGGTCCCCCGATCATTTGAATAGTGCCCAAGGGCAGATCCTCATCATCCACGTCAACGGCTTTCCCCACTTCATTATTGCCTCAGTCGAACCTCGAGTTGGGTTTGGCCTCGGCCGCTTCTGCTTGCGTCTTCTCATGATCTACGAATTCTTTAAGATGTCCGTCGTGGACCAGTTGCTCTAGGAAAGTTTTCAAAGCCCTACAGTTTTCGGTTTTGTGGCCTTTCTTTCTCATCATTGTATGAACACTTCTAGCGCTGGTTTCACCTCTTTGGGTTGCCCCCCATCGGCTCGGGTCTCTTGAAGTATGGTTTGTCTCAGATCTTGGCTAGTAGCTTGTAAATCGGTTCCTTGAAGACAACGTTGATTCCCTACCTAGCCCTATTCTCGTACGGGCCCAGACCTTCCGTCCGTTTTTTGAACGAAACCTCTCCTCGAGCGGTTTTACCTTCTGCCTTTTCCGCTTGCCTAATGTCATCCTCCAACCGAGCGAACATCTTGACCCGGGACATGAGATCCCAGAGATCGGTCGGAGGATCAAGCGTCAGGTTTTCTTAAAGTCTGTCTCCAGGTGCCATCCCGAGCTTATAGCTTGCAACCGCCATCTCCTCGGAGCACTCTTCTATTTTATTGTATGTTTCCCAATACCTTTTGCTATAATTACGGATTTACTCATTCTTACCCTTCTTCAGCATTAACAACAATCCAACAGCTTAGGGCGCCTTGGTATTTATGACAAATCGAGCCACAAATGACTCGATGAGCTGGTGACAGTTTTCTATCAACCTTGTCGGTAGTTTGTCGAACCACTTCAACCCAAGATCACCTAGACTGGATGGGAATACCCGACACATGAGAGCATCCATATGATTCCAAAAAGACATCATCTACCTAACGTGGCCTACATGGGAGCGTGGATCTGACTTCCCATCATAAAGGGTGAACCTGGGCAGTACGAGTTTTTCTGGAGGGTCCATTCCTTCTATATCCCGGGAGAAAGGGGTCTGGTACCTGAAGCTCGGCCCTCTCTGTACCAGCGTTACCGGATGAGCCGCTGACTCCACCGGCACAATGGCTCTACCTCCCCTGGCGACCCTTTGACAATTGAGTTTTTCCCTTAAATCTTCTATCCGGTTTCTCTTTGTATTGAGCGTATCACGCAGGTCCTCACTTCTCTGTGCTTGACGGGGCAAAGATTTTCATTTTCTTGACACCTCGGTCATGTTATCACCATTGCTTTCGAGCTCGCCCCGCGCGTCGCGTTGTTTTTCCCTATGGGTTCCCGCTGGAGCATTCCTGACTCCTCCAGATCTTGCCCTAGATGATTGTACGTTGTCCACTTGAAGTGGCCCCATAAGCCGGTTATCCACTAGAATTTGGGCCATCTCCATCAGTTATGCTTGCAATCGTCCTATGGTGATGTCCCGGTCGTCCCTTCCTTTAGGGAGTAACCGACCTGGCCTTCGCTTTGAGGTACCTTTCGCCGCCCTCTGAGCATCGGCCAGTAGTTTACCTCCTCTGTCCCCAAGCATTCTGGGGACGTGAGGGGGCTCCCATTGGGTGTGACGGCTAGCGGAACAGTTATCATCCCCTGATGCCATGGATAACGATCTTGTAAGTGTCTATATTCGATTTCCCATAAACGGCGCCAATTGTGGGGGTGATGTGTTTGTAATATTGTAGAGTGGAAATCGAAGATAGACACCTACGAAAATCTTTCCCAAGGACACCGTCCTCTAGCTTCACGTTGGACACGCTGCCTAATCAGCTGCAAACAAACAACAGTGAGATCGGCCGCTGGAGCTGTTTCTGGGAAACGGCTCTCCGACGGTCAAGTTAGATGACCAGATTTACAATGTCGATATTAGAGAGAGAAGGGAGTTCAGATGGCCAAAGAGCCAGAGAGAGAACCCCATGAAAATAGTGATTCTTGCTTATATAGTTTAGTTCAATGCGTACCTCGACACGCCAACAGTCATGTCAGTCAGTGGGTAGTTGACTTAATCCTGCCTCTACGGATTGGTTGGTAACTCATCATCACACCGCAGGCCTCTCCGTTCGGGTATAGGGTTGTCAATGATAACCATGTCGCGCAAGTTTCCTTTTGTCCCCTTCATCCCTTGGGATTCCCGTCAGCCTTTGTCTCTTGCCCAAGCTTTGATGCGACTACAAATACAGACTATTTCACAGTAATAGTCCAGTTGTGACGGTGGTCCAAGCTCGGGACAGGTTACACTTCGTTAGCACTGTGCCCGAGCTAAGGCTAATTGTGAAGGAGTGCGTTCGCACCGTTCTTTAGTTCAGAGGACCGCTAATCCAGATAGATGGTGACCCTCTTGCGGTGTACCCCTGCCTTCTTGTGGTCAAACAATGCTGTCATGTATTTTGTGCCCTTACAGAAGCATACTGGCTAATTACTAATAATGGCTTGGTGTAATTAACCTGGTGGTTTAGTGGGTTATTTTTGGTTAGTTAAAGTAGTAATCAATGTGTTAGCCAATTATCCTCTTTAACACTTGAACTAGAGCCAAAGTTATACACAAGACTTAAAAACCTTCATTAATTCTGTAACACCCCGAACCTATGAACTTCATTAATCTTAAGTATTATGACGTGTACGAGTGTTAGAAGTTTAAAAGTACAAGATAAATCAATTAAAGTTAGCAAATATTCAAACCTTCGATTTCAATTTCTGTCTAGTTTTCTTTTTAACGTTCGAACGCCAAAAAGGAGCGTTCGAAAGGTCAGCCAATTTCTTCTGAATGTTCGAACGTCAATATGAGCGTTTGAACGGTGAGGCCAAAAATTCTAATGTCAAGCTATCGGGGTTATCGAACTGTAAGAAGAGTGTTCGAGCCCTGACTGACCAAAATCCTTCTTAGCGTTCGAATGGGCGTTCGAACGCCAGAGGCAAATTTCTTCTTAGCGTTTGAACGCTAATCTGGGCATTCGAATGGTCACTATAGAAACTGGAAAATTAAAAGGGAACATTGAAGT
>BRYF01000025.1:1582500-1585000 GCA_030159135.1 Actinidia polygama | reverse complement strand
AATTTGGTGGCAATTGAAGAAGTCATTGGAGCCTGTGTGGTTATGGCCCATATTTTGAAAGTATTCAATGAGGAGTATTTTCATGAGATGGTCCAAGATCAAAAAGTTCAAGAATTTCTAAATTTAACATAAGGGAAAATGATGGTGGTGGAATACAATGTTAAGTTCATGGAATTATCACGTTATGCACCCCATATCGTGTTGACGGAGTCTCGCAAGGCGAGAAGGTTTGAAGTTGGATTACAATGGAGCATCAAGAACAAGGTGGATATTTTGCGACTACCAACCCATCAGGAGGTTCTTCACCGAGCACAAATCGCTGAAGGATCTTTGAATGAGATATCTCAATTTTGGGAAAACAAAAAGAAGAGATCAGGAGGAAGTACAAGTAGAGCACCAAGCTCGAAGCGGCAGAGTTCAAGGTCTTCAAGCGAAAATTCGTCAGCCCAATAGAGGAATGTCGCGAGTCAAGGGAGCAGTGGATCAAATGAACTACCAACATGCCCGACCTGTCAAAGAAAGCATCGGGGTGAGTGTCGCATGGGAACTACGATTTGTTATAGGTGTGGCCAAGAAGGACACCAAATGAGAGCTTGTCCGATGAGGAATAAAATACAAGGAGCTGGAACATCGGCGTCAACATCAGTACCACAGCCTCTAACGAGAAGGAGAAACAATCAACCACGGCAAGGCCGAGCCTTTGCACTTGTACCAGGGAATACCCCAGCTACCACTTCAGTAATGTCAAGTATACTTCCTATATGTGGTCAACCTGCACACGTTCTTATGGATTTTGGTTCCACCTATTCATTTGTTTTATGTTATTTTGAGCAATATTTGAATGTCTCCCTAGTACCCCTTGAATACGAGTTATCAGTATCGTTATCCTCTGGGAATTGCATGCTATGTGATAGAGTCTACTTTGCTTGCGAAATCCGTATCAATGATGTACCCTTGTTTGTAGACCTTATACCCTTGGAGATGCATGATTTTGACGTCATCTTAGTGATGGATTGGTTGTCTTCCTACCGTGCACTCATTAATTTTGAGCTTAAGCGAGTAGTGTTTCACTCGTTTGCTCATTCAGAATTAATCTTTGAAGCAGTTGGTGTTATGCCTCCTCTCTATCTCATTTCTTTAATGAAATCCTGTCGCTTGATCAAAAAGGAAAGTCAAGCATTCTTATGCAGTGTTGTTGACACGTATGTCTCTCCACCATTCTTAGAGGATATTCATGTTGTCTGGGAGTTTCTCGATGTCTTTCCAGATGAGTTACCAGGTTCTTGAGTGAATCGAGAAATTGAGTTCTATATAGATCTAAATCCGGATACTAGACCCATTTCTAAAAAAACCTATCGGATGTTGCCTTTATAAATGAAGGAATTGAAAGTGCAGCTTCAAGATTTATTGGATACGGGATTCATTCGACCTAGTATTTCACCTTGGGATGCTCTTGTATTATTTGTATAGAAGAAACATGGAACGATGAGGTTGTGCATAAACTACCGAGAATTGAATAAAGTCACCATTACAAATAAGTACCCATTGCTGAGGGTAGACAATCTATTTGATTAACTTCAGGGTGCCCAAGTATTTTCCAAAATTGATCTGAGATCAGGTTACCATCAACTAAAAGTTAGAGCGAGTAACATAGAGAAGACAGATTTCAGAACTAGATATGGCCATTATGAATTCCTCATTATGCCGTTTGGAGTCACCAATGCGCCAGCCGCCTTTATGGACCTAATGAACCGAGTATTTAAACCATTTCTTGATGAATTTGTTATTCTGTTTATTGACAATATTTTAGTGTATTCTAATTTTTTTTACAGAACATGAACAACAATTAAGAATGGTTTTGTAAACCTTGCGGAATAGGAGATTGTATGCCAAACTGAAAAAATGTGATTTTTGGCTATCGAGCATAACTTTTCTTGGACACATCATCAGTGTAGATGGAGTGTCAATCAATCCTCACAAGGTTGAAGCTATTGTAAATTGGCCAAGACCAACGAATGTGACAAAAGTCAAAAGTTTCATGGGATTAGTTGGGTATTATTGGAGATTTGTGAAAGATTTATCCAAGATTGCACTACCTTTGACGCAGCTTACGCTGAAGAATGTTCCTTTTGAATGGAATGAGAAGTGAGAGAAGAGTTTTCAGATATTGAAGAAGTGATTAGTATCCGGACCGATTTTAACCTTACCTTCAGGGATAAAAGGATTTGCGATCTATAATGATGATTCACATCGAGGTTTATGATGCGTGTTGATGCAACATGGGAAGGTGATTGCCTATGCGTGAAGACAGTTGAGACCACATGAGAAGAATTACTTGACTTATAACTTAGAGTTAGCAACAGTAGTGTATGGAGTAACATTTGAAGTTTTCACTGACCACAAGAGTTTGAAATACCTTTTCACGCAGAAGGATCTGAACATGAGACAACACAGATGGCTTGAGTTAATCAAAGATTACAACATCCTTATCACCTGGGAA
>BRYF01000025.1:1560000-1572500 GCA_030159135.1 Actinidia polygama | reverse complement strand
AGACTCTATTGAGTCTCAAATGAGTTAGATGACATGTATTAGAGTTCTATTAGGTGGAATCAAGGATAGGTTTACAAAAAACCTAAATTTTGGATGTTAGAATTTTCAAAACTTTAAAAATTAGATTTAGCACACTAGGGTTGTGTTCAAGGGTTAAGCTTGAGGTATTGTAGTCTCCTTAGGTTGTATTTTAACCCTATGAAACCTGGAAAAGATTTGATTAGGTTGGGATAAGTTATGGTAAAGATTTTAAAGTTCAGCCACTGTTATTGTCACTGAACGCAGGCAGCGTTCGAACACCCATGAACATCGTTCGAACGGTCACTATACATTAGCCGAGCGTTCGAACTCTAGAACCAACGTTCGAACACCAAGCCAGTTTTTAGGCAATTTTAGCCTTTTTTCTTGAGACATTAGAATTGGTCCAAAGTATATTGGGTTTTCTTAACCTACCTATTGAGAGACTTATGGTCGCTTTCAAGAGTACAGTAAATTGAGTCAAGAGTTGTATTAGTTAATTCAGTTATTTTGAACATAGTTTGACAATTATATGTCTTATGTCCTTTTAAATATAGGAATACCGAACGTAGCACCTAGCCAAGAGAACCCAAGTGAGTAACACGATGCCATGAACAAAATTACATATTTTCATAAATGACTTCAAAACGTACTATTGTATATTCAATCATTTTCCATATTTCAATGCATTAAAGATATGTTACGATATAATGCCATGTTTTCAAAATATATGATGTTATGATATGAATGAAAACCCATGGATGTTTGCTTTACATGCAAAATGAATATGTTCAAAGTTATGCATAGTGACACTCGGGGTCCCCCGTGGTAGGACTTTAGTCTAGCTTAAGTGTCCTAAGGTAGATGGGGGACGTGAAATAAGTTTCATCTACAAGTGAAATATCTCTGGCCTAAAGAGACACCCGACCTATATGGTCACCTAGTTCAGCCAAGTTGTTACATTTTCAAGATATGTTATGTATGATTTTGAATGCAAGTGATGCCATGTTAGGGCGAGCCTCAAGTTTAAGAAAAGTTATGTTTCAAGAAAAATGAGGCTTTACTCACTTGCTTCATGTTGAATGATATATGTATGTTATGAAATAATCCATGGTATTTTCCGTTCATGCATCTGTTGTTATTCACTAAATTTTAAGCTTATGTTTTAGAAAATCATTTTCAGGAAGCCAATTAGAAGAGCCATAAAAGGAAGAAGTGAAGCAGATGTAGTTGTGACCCAAGGACCTTGTGATGTTTTGTAGACAGATTAGATTACTCGTTATGTAATTATATTGGCCATGTAATGTATGTATAATGGAAAATGGCCCTGATATGTATGTAATTAGTTGAACTTAGGCACAACTCTGTATACGGTACGGACGTGATACTTTGCAGTTTTTACTATGACGTTTCCGCGAAAAATTAATATCATTTTAAATGAAATTGCACAAGAGATCAACTAGAAGATATGTAAGTTGGCCTTGGCGGCAAGTCGCCGTCCATCACGCGCACTCGATCTGCATAGACTAGGTTGCGGGGCGTGACAGAGTGGTATCAAAGCATTAGGTTTATTGTATATTCAATCGAGTTCAGCCAATCACAACTCTGTATACAGTACGAACGTGACACTTTACTATATTTACTATGACGTTTCCGCAAAAAATTTATATCATTTCAAATGAAATTGCATAGGAGATCAACCAGAAGACAAGTAAGTTGGCCTTGGCAGCAAGCCGCTGTCCATCACGCGCCATCGATCCGCATCGGCCGGGTTGCGGGGCGTGACAAATTGGCTCAAATAAGGTGGTATATTGCTTTAAATAATATAACGCCACCCTATAACATGAACCAGTTAGAGGAGGGTAAATTTCACCCTCCACTTGTAACTTATTAGGTAAATTAATGAATAAAATTATTTTTTTATAATATAGTATGGTTTCAATTTTATAATTGAAAGAATTAGTTGTTCTGTTTCAATTTTAAAGAACTAAGTAGAAAGTACAATTTTCCATATCTTGAAAGCGTTAAATGGCTTAAAAGTATTTTATCTCATTCCATTGTTTTTCCAAATACACTTTATTTTTGTCTTCAATATATAGATGAAATCATAAACATATGTTTCAACATAGTTAAGGAATTTAAAAAAAAAGTAAATCACTCAACACATGAAATTACATTGTTATATCTTCACTACTGAATAAAAAGTGATCAGTGTATGTCAAGAGATACTATGGAGTGTTAAAATCATCACTTTAAAGTCATTTATGACCATTTGTATTACAAGAAATAAATGAAAAATAAATGTTGATGATGATTTGCTTCATTTCTTTTCTTTTCTTTTCTTTTCCTTTTGATTTTGTGGATCTGTGTTTAAAAAAATATGAGAGGGAAAAAAAACCCATCTTCATATGCATATAATCCACAAGCTACTCGTCTTTTGTGCCTTTTATATATTATTATTATGCATTCAATATTGTCAATATTGGGATTAGTCGACCCATGTGTTATGTGGGACCCAAATAATAATTATTTATTTTTACATATATTTGGATAAGAATTGTGTAGTCTGGAATCCAATGTGTTAGGTTTAATAAATCTATGGAAACGGGAAATCTACATAGTTTAGAGTGTTTCATAGTTGCATTGGATTTCTTAGATGAAAAAGGAGTCCTAATACGATATGGATCTTGTTTAGCTTATAAATAGCTTAAGGGGTAGGTTAAGGTTTGGGTGAGAGAGGTGAAGAAAAAAATATGGATGTAATGGGTGAGAGAAAAAATACCGTGATATACCATGGTGAGCGATGACTCAATTATCCTTGAGCATGTGGGCTCGACTAAGAGTGTGTATGTTTTGAGTATTTTGGCTATTTCACATGTATTCTCTATTTTTTCTCATACAGTGAAATATCTTTATCTCCTGTAGATGTAAATAATGTGGACTGAACCATGTAAACTTAGTATTTTATGGATGTCTTCTCGTTATTATGGTTGATTATTATTATTGTATTTGCTTTCATTATGTGGTGGGATGTGGTATAAATCCCAACAAGTGATATCAGAGCGATTTGGACCCAATAAGTGGTATCAAAGCTGCAGTTGGCGATCCATGATTATTAGAGTTGCGGTTGGCAATCCATGGTTATTAGAGCTATAATTGGTGATCCAAGGTGAAAATCCTATATAGAGCTCAAGGTTGCTGATTCAAGGTATGGTTGGCAAAGGCATGGTCAAATCACATGGAGGACATTCACAAGAGAAGAGAAATAAAAGGTGAAATCCAATTGGGTTAAACAGATTTAAGGGCGATTAGGTGTGATCATGTGTGATCTAGGTGATCCGGAAAAATCTAGTACAATAAACAGTGGAAGTCCAATCATTGGCGGACATGATTGGCAACTTGTACAAGCTTGGTGGGACATGTGTTGTGACAAGTGGAGCAATTGTCAAGCATGAGATAGGTGGACAAGTCAGGGGTGAACAATGAGAGCAAAAGTTGCGATGCACACATGAAGCACAAGAAGCGCGGGATGTGGTGTGCAGGATTTTGGCCAGAAAGGATGACAATGGATTTCTAATGTTCATACGGGGAAGCTTCAGACATAGAAGTTAAGACAGAGGTCTCGACAAAAGGGTGTGCCCTAAAGGAGGCGGGTCTCAATTTATGTGGATATGATTCATGGCGGTAGAGACACTTTAAGGGAGCAGGTGTAGAACTCTCGGGATCATGGGCTTGAGCATGATGAGAGATGGAGCCACGAGGACACCCAAGGTGTGGGTTTGTGCAAGTACAAAACTAGGGCAACTAGGTCAGGGGGAGCGAATATGATCATCCCACATTGATGAAGAGGGTAATTGTTTGAATTAGTCCACTCATGTTTGATGTGGGAGCCATATAATTATTGATTTTTTTCATATATTTGGATTATGGTTGTAGAGTCCGGAATCCACTATGAATCCAATATGTGTTAGGTTTAATAATTCTATGAAAATGGAAAATCTACATGGTCTGGAAGTGTTCCCTTATTGCATTGGATTTTTTAGATAGAAAAGTGTTGTTTTGATATTTATTTTGATGATGTTTGATGACATAAAGATTGCATCATGAATAGCCTTAATATTAATATATTAACATGATGTTGTTTGACACAAGATGTATATATGCATTATACGCTTAATAACATAGTCTATCTTATTAATGCATATATATTGAATCCATGGTATGGTTATATGTATTCTACCTTAGTATCTTTCACTCTATATTGCCATGCTTCACATAGCATCACTCTAAGTAATGTGATCTTACATTCCCTATATTAATTTTATTTAGATTCATTCGGTGATGTGTTGTGATCATTGAGTTATATGCTATAAATGGTGGTATATCTATCTTAAATCAATGAACACATTGTTTGAAGTAGTCTAAATACTTTAACTTGTCTACATTATACATAGATCTACTTTTAGCTTGCAACAAGTTCTCTCACATGCTAAGTGAAGTATTCTCTAGAGAATTCGTTTGCACACATCACCCCTCCATGTATTGTATTGGTATTTCTATATCTTGTATACATAGTTTGATTTGGTGTGTATCATGATTCATGAATTACATGATTTACTTTGTATTACATATATATATAAATGAACCATCTATGTGCTTGATATTGTATGTTTTATTACTTAGATTTGGTTCTTGCATTGTACAAGTTCTCACATGCCAAATATTATATTTCTTGGAAAACTTGTACACATTTCATGAAAATTATTTTCCTATACTTATATGGTTCATTATTATGAAAATATATTTTCATCATATTTAAGTCAATATGTTAATCCAGTATAATATTGTTTAGTGACTTGAATTCATGGTTCTCAAATTTAGTTATGTTTGTTACATTTGTCTACATCTTGTTTGCTAAACTTAGAATACATTGCTTGAGCATGTCTATATGCTATATCGTATGCATATTCATTTTAAACTTGCCTATAGTATTGCACAAGTTCTTTCATGTTAAATGTTATATTTATTAAAAATTACTTAATTGTAACACCCCGAATCCTTAAACTCCATTAACCCCATAAATTACACCGTAAATGATAATCAAAGTAGATTATAGGAAGTTAGTGGTCAAAGAGACCAAATATAAGTTAGAATTTATTTAAAGCCTGAACTTGTAGTTTCTGTCCAGTTTTCCTCTAGGCGTTCGAACGCCCATAAGAGAGTTCGAACGCTAAGGCCAAAAATCAGATTTTAAACTCTCGCACATTTTGAATTGTAAGCAAGGATGTTCGAACCCTGCCCAGCCAAAATCCTTCTTAGCATTCGAATGCTAAAAGAGGCGTTCGAACGGCAGTAGTAAAAATCAAAAACTAAAAAGGGAAGACAAGGTTAAAAGATGATTAACCACATGGGATCATTTCCCAACACAGCCTTCACAGCCACATATACCCCATACATATACACACTTCACACTCCAAACACACACACACAACTACGTACGAGAGAGAGAGAGAAAGAGAGAGAAGAGAAGAAGAAAAGAAATAAAGAAGAGGAGGAAAGGAAGTAGGAGCTAGGGAAGCTCAAATCAAGCTTGTGGGAACTTGGGAAGGGAGGTAAGACTTCAAAAATCTCAATTTTTGTTAAGTTAAAGTCTTAACTTTAAATTCTAGATCTAGCATGCTAGGGTTCAAATTAATGGTTGAATTTGAGTTATGTAAGTCTCCTTAGGGTATCCTTCACATCTTAAAAGCCTTAGAAAGATTTGAGTTGTATTAGGAAAGATTTGGAGGAATTATTAGAGACTAGTTATTGTTCCTATGATTTCACACAGTGAGCGTTCGAACGCCCAAGAACAGCGTTCAAACAGTCTGAAGATTTTGCCTAGGCGTTCGAACGCCACTTGTAGAACACTTTTGAGCGTTTGAACGGCCAGCCACTTTTAGTCTTAGCGTTCGAACGCCAATATAGGAGTTCGAACGCCAAGACCAATTTTTGACAGTTTTGACTTTTTACTTAAAATTATTTTAGTTATTCCAAAGTATGTCAGATCCTTTTAGCATGCCTATGTGAAGACTTTAAGTGTCGGTTTGACAAGTCGTGACCTAGAATGAATACCGTAGGGTCGAGTTAAAAAATTATATTAGTTTAATTTATTTTCACGGGACATAGTATTGACATTTCGTACCTTGTATCCTTATATGTAGGAACGCCAAGCGTAGAACCTAGCCAAGGAATTCTAGGTGAGTAACACAATGACATGGACAAAACCTATGTATTTTCAAAATAATTTTCAACGCATATTATGTATATGCAAAGGTTTTCCATGTTTCAATGCATTAAATGAGTATGTTAAGATATAAATTCCATATCTTCTAAAGCATGCAAATGTTGTTATATTATGTATTAAAATCCATAGATATATGATTGATTGAAAAGCAAAGTATGTTCAGAATATGTATGTATAGTGACACTCGAAGTCCTATCTGACTGGATCTAAAGTCAGATAGTCCTAAGGTAGATGTGGGACGTGAAATAAAATTATTTGCAAATCGAGATATCTCAAGGCTAAAGAGCCACCCGACCTATATGGTCACTCAGTTTAGCCGAGTTGTTACAATTTTCAGCTATGTTATGCCCATATGCATTTTTTAGATATGTCATGTATGACTATAAAAGTATGTATGAAATGTCTATGTGGGCATCACGTTTATGAAAGTTATATTTCAAGAAAAAGTTATGTTCATGCTCGCATGTTTTATGTTTTATGTATATGATGTATGTATGATATAAATTTCAGGTAACCAATCCGAAGAGCCATAGAAGAAAGCGTCATGTGGATTTAGTTTATAGCCTATGGGCCTTATACTATGTAGAATGTACGGCCACAACATGTATAATTTAATTGGTCATAAGATGTATGTAAATATTTGAACTTAGGCACATCTCTGTGTACGATATGGACGTGACACTTTAATACTTTTAGTTATGATTACGTTTTTGCAAAAAAAAAATTTATATCATTTTAAATAAGTATGCACAGGAAGACAGGTAAGTTGGCCTTGGCGGGCAAGCCATCGGCCATCACGCACCCACGATCCGCATAGGCCAGATTGCGGGGCGTGACATTGATTGCACTTCATAAAATATATTTGTTTCACACAAATGTGTTTTATTCTCTTAAAAATGGAATTTCATGTATTTAAGTCAATATGCTATATTTTGCATAGAATTATATTGCGACTTGGGCATAAACAAATCACTAAAGTGGGCATAAACGTAATCCAATTATTATTAGAATATTATTCTGTTTGTTTTCACAAGTCATAAATAATGTATATGTGCTTTTAGACTTGATAAAAATATTCAATTATGCATAGAACTTGTTTTGACCTCTTACAAGTTCATTGTTTAAGGAATGCCTAAGGAAAAACTTCAAAGAGAATTTGCAAAAAAATTGAGTCAACTTCAAATGATATTATGTAAGGCTTAAAAGATTCAAATCCAGAAAAATTTGAGTCTAGAGTCAAGCCCCGGAAGTTAGATTTTCAATGGAACTAATCTTATGACCAAACTCCAAGTATTGAAAAAGTTGTGACTAAAAGAGTGATGCACTATCGACATGCATTTCTGCAAAATCTACAATCAAGATGGGTAAACTGCAAATGGGATTATCTAAGGCTTTACAAGTTCAAATGTAAAAATTCTTGAACCTATATTGTATACACATAAATCTAGTTTCTAACGCCCAAATGGTGTGCAACAATTCGAAGTAATGAAGAATTTATGGCCATTTTAATGAAGCATGTTTAGTCGACTGAAAAAGTTTTATCGACTGAAGTTTGAAGTTTGATCAACCGAAGTTTGGCAGAACCTCGATCGAAGTTTTGATCAGCCTCTGAAATCAATGAAGCCTCGACCTAAGTTGAAGTTCAATCAACCAAAATTGAGACCAAAGTTTGAAATTTTCAATCCTAATGGTCCAGATCAAGATCCAGCAGTCCAGATTGAATTTCAACAGATCTATTACTATTCCAACAGGTAGATTTGCTATTATGGATATAAATACAACCCTTGAGGTTATTGAAAATATATGAAAGTGCTATAATCTATCTCCACTCTTACATTCCATTCTATAACACTTGAATGGTCTCTCAAAGCTAGATTTGTATTATTATCAAGAGAGAAAAAAACCTTAGTGATCTTACTTCGTATTTATTTATATACCTAGGGTTATTTGTGAGATTTCTTCGCTATAAATTTATTCATCTAAGAGAATCATTTTAAGTGATTCATTATTATAATTCAAGAGAGTGTTATTCTCTTGAAGATCAGAACAGCTCTAGTGTTAAAGCTTGTTGAAACTTTGATAGGTTATTAGCAAGCACCCGATCAAGATTGATGCGGTTGACTAGCTCCTCGAAAAAGCTAGGCGTTTTAAAGTGTTAAAATAAAAGTATATTTGATTTTGATGATTGAATCTGTTAATACTAAGTTTAGTTAAACTCTTGATAGAAATCGTATTAAGGAATGAAAAATGAATTCATATATGTTAAATTCAAAATAGTTGTAAACAAGTTTGTTTTAAGATTAAATGTGCATGCATAGATTGATAAACAATTTAGAGTTTAAAAGATTCATGTGACTAACTCATACTCTTGAAAAGAAACAATAGTGCTCTTAAAGTTAGGTTTACACATAATTAAAATGATGTCCGTAATATTTTACAAGTCATATTCAATGTAATTATACACATAAAAGTGGTAGAAGAGTCAAACCAATACTTAAATTCAAATTGGATAGTTAACGACTTTGAGTTGCTAAAGAAATAGTGCAAAACTGCTACTGTCAAAAGTTCGGTCGATCAAGGGCTGATAAGGCACAACCGAAGCCAAATAGAGGAAAATATTGCTCATTGGAAAAATAGTGTAACAATGACCGAAGTCCAGATTCGATGAAGTTAAGAAAAACACAACCGAAGTGTAAACAGAAGAACAAACAGCTCTCTAGAAAAAGTTAAATTGAAGAATGGAGTGCTCACTAAAAATACAGAGCAACCTCGACCCGAAAGCTACAAACACTCAACCGAAGTAAACAAAACCTTTACCAAATAGAAAAGAGGTACTCTCCAGAACTTCAGCACAACATCAACCGAAATTGAAGTTCGGTCGATCAAAATGTCAATCGAAGTTTGAACATTTTGATCTTGCACGTCCAAATCAAGATCCAACAGTTGAGATTCAATCAGAACCGTTACATGCTGCAATGACTCTAATTTAATTTTTAGCTTATAAATTCAACCCTTAAGGTTGTTGGAAGTATATTGAGTGCCATAAAATCATATTTACACTTGTATTCAATACTTCAATCTTTGATTATTTATTGTGATATTGACTTGTCAATAATCAAAGAGAGCAAGATTAGTCTAAATAGAAAAGTTTTATTGTATTCATCCTTGATCTAGAGTTGGTGAACTTGAGTTACTTCAACTATTACACCCTTTTGAAAGAATCACCACAAGTGATTGTAAAATTTCCAAGAGAGTAATTATCTTGAAGACTAGAAGTGTTCCAGTGATTGTAAAGGTTGTCACGCACCAGGAAGCTTGAAGATAGTGAATTTTTAAGGAGAAACTTAGAGAGTGGACGTAGGCTAAGATTTTTCAAACCACTATAAATCATTTGCATTCCTTTCTCTCATTTCCTTTAAATTTCTTATACATTTGTTTAGACTAAGAGTGCATTGTTAGTATACTTTTTAACAAGAATTTTAATTGGTCATTAATCCTATCAAACCTATTTCACCCCCTCATAGTTTGCATTCTAGATGACAATTGGTATTAGAGCAGGACTCTAAATTCTTTTTTTGTATTTAACAATCTAGGAGTTAAATATCCATGACCAACATCATAGGAACACACATGGCTGAAGGCCAATCTATTAGTAGACCCCCACTATTCTCCGGTAGCAATTATAGTTATTGAAAAACTAGAATGAGAATTCATATTCAAGCAAATGATTATGCATGCTGGAACATCATAGAAAATGGGGCTATTATACCTATGAAAATAACAGAAAAAGGGAGGTTCTAAAATCTCAAGATGAATGGACACCTTTGGGTACAAAGGATATACAAAACAATGCAAAAGCCTTTCACACCCTATATTGTGCCTTAGATGTAAATGAATTCAATCGAATTTTTGTATGAAAAACATCTAAAGAAATTTGGGATAAATTATAAGTTATTCATGAGGGAACAAGCCAAGTAAAGGAATCAAAAACAAGCATTCTAATTCATAAATTAGAATTATTCAGAATGGAAGCAAATGAAATAATTTTTGAATATTTACTAGGTTCACCGATATAATTAATGGCTTAAAATCTCTTAAAAAAGTATATATACTAATGTAGAAATGGTGAAAAAGATTTTTTAGGTGTTTACCAAGAAATTGGGGACCAAAAGCGACCGCCATTGAAGAAGCAAAAGACCTCACAAAAATGGATCTTGACGAATTGCTTGGATCTCTCATGACACAAAAATCACATTGAAGAGCAATGAGAAAAATGATGAAAGCAAAAAGAAAAGAAAAATTGCTTTCAAGACTTCATCATCACAAATAAATAAAGAAATCAAAACTGACAAGGATAGTGATGAGGATATGGCATTATTCACTAGAGGATTCAACAAGATGTTCAAAAATGGCCAATTCCCTCAAAGACAAGCTAAAAGGAATTTCGACAAATAATAAGAATCAAAGAAATATCCTGTTATTTGTTTTGAAAGCAAGAAGTTAGGGCATATGAAAGTTGATTTTCATAAATTAAGGAAGGATTCAAGAAAAGATAAGAAGAGCTCCAAAGTGAAATTTGAAAAATTCAAGAAAGCATTTGCAGCTGGGGGAGAGAGCGACATTGACACATCCGATGATGAGTCAAGCAGTCAAGAAGTAGCAAATCTATGTCTTGTTGCTAAAGAAAAGGAAATAAATGAGGTACAATGCGAACCTAATTCTTTTGATGAATTACAAGATATCTATGATGAATTGTATGAAGAATCAATAAAAATGACAACTAAGAATTGCATGCTAAGAAAACAAATTGCTTCATTTAATATTGAAATTGATGAATCAACGGAGCATGTTGATAAATTAAAAATTGAAAATGACAAACTTAAAGCTAAAGTATTAGATTTGACCATATAACTTGAAAAATTCACTAAAGGGCAAAAGAATTTAAACTTACTTCTTGGATCACAAAGAGATGTTTATGATTGTGCCGGGACTGGATTCAATTTTTTAATGAAATAAAAACTACACAAAAATATCTTTGTAAAAGCATCTTATCCCACAACACAAAAAAAATCATGTACATTTTGTAATACCGAAGGACACGCCATACATTCATGCTATATAAAAAGATGCGTTAAAAAGGGATTAAAAACAATGTGGGTCCCTAAAAAGTTGCAACTAACATTTAAGAACCCAATAAAATTTGGCTACCAAAGACCAATGTTTAATCCTTCTATGTCGGTGTGCTTAAATGCAACATCAAAGAAAGAAAGGTGGTACCTAGATAGATATGATCGGAGACAAATCTATGTTCACATCTCTATCTATAAAGGATGGCGGTTATGTAACCTCCGAAGATAATAGCAAAGGCAAAATCATTGGTATAGGTAATGTTGGTAAGGAACCTTCTCTTATAATCAAAAACGTCTTGCTTGTTGATGGATTAAATACAATTTGCTTAGCACAAGTCAATTGTGTGATAGAGAAAATAAAGCTATCTTTGATAAAGCCACATGCACCATAGAAAGTATCAAAGATAGCAAAACATTGTTCATTGGTCAAAGAGTCGAAAATGTATATATTTTTAAAATTGACAATGTTGTACCAACGGATGGAACTTACCTTACTACTATAAATGACAACGGTTGGTTGGTTATGGAATAAAAAACATGGACATGCCCACATGAATCTTGTTTCAAAACTTTTCAAAAAGGATTTGGTAATTTGGCTACCAAAAATATCTTTTGAAAAAGTTAGACTATGTGGAGCATGTCAACAAGAAAAACAAACCAAAATATCTTCCAAATCAAAAATCGTTGTTTCTACTTCTAGGCCATTACAACTTCTACATATGGATTTAATAGGTCCCTCAAGAGCAATGAGTCTTGGTGGGATATTATACATACATGTAGTTGTTAATGATTTTTCATGATTTACGTGGATAATGTTTTTAGCCAATAAAAATGATGCATTTCCTTTTTTACAAAATTATGCCACTGACTTTAAAATGATAAATGACTGACTATTTTAAATATTATAACCGACCATGGTAGAGAATTTCAAAATGAGTCTTTTACCAAATATTTTGATGAACTTCGAATTGGGCATAATTTCTTGGCTCCTAGAACCCCTCAACAAAAAGAAGTTATTGAGAGAAAAAATAGGCCCATAGAAGAAATGGCAAGAATCATATTTTGTA
>BRYF01000025.1:1540000-1547500 GCA_030159135.1 Actinidia polygama | reverse complement strand
CACATTTCGAGCGTTCGAACGATAAGGTCAAAAACCCAAATTTTAAGCCTCGCATGTTTCGAACTGTAAGCAAGAGGGTTCGAACGCTAGAGTCCAAAATCCTTCTTAACGTTCGAACGCCAAAAAGGAGCGTTCGAACGCCCATAGTAAAAATAGAAAAAGGAAAAAGGAACACGAAATTAAAATGGGGAAACTGCATGGGATCATTTCCCAACTCAGCCTTTACAACCACACATATATACACACTTACTCCTCACTCTCCTCAACACACCACACACACACGATCGAGAGAGAGAGAAGAAAGAAAGGAGAGGAAAGGAAGAGAAGAGAAGGGGGAAGAAAGAAAGAAAGAGAAAACTTGGGAAATCTCAAAACACTCCATAGTGAAACTCAAGGGAAGCTTGGAAAGAAGGTATAACCTCAAAAATCATGTATATGCATATGTATGTTGTAGGTTAGAGTTTTGGTTGATTTAAAACTTAGATCTACTAAGTTAGATTTCAAATTAAAGGTCCATTTTAAGGTATGATAGTGTCTTTGAGTGGTATATTGTACCCTCAAAATATTATAGATATTCAAGTTAGTTGATTGTGATGTGGTAGAAAATTCAAGAACCAGTCACTGAACTTAGGGAGCGTTCGAACGCCCAAGAACAGCGTTCGAACGGCCCAGCATTCGAACGCCACTGGTAGAACACTTTTGAACTTTCGAACGATCAGCCATTTTTAGCCTTATCGTTCGAACGCCAGAACCAGCATTCGAACGCCAAGACCATTTTTAGGCAAATTTGATATTTTCCCTTAAGACTTAGTAAATTCAACCATAGTGTGTTAAGCCCTTTTAACTACCTTTTGAGAACTTAGGGTACATGTTCAAGATGGTTAGACCTAGAACGAAGGCAATTAAGTCAAGTCGAGGAATTTTATCAATTTGATTTGTAACACTAGCCTTATTAAACATAGTAATGACGTATTGTCCCTTATATGTGTAGGAACGCAAAGTCTAGAACCTAGCCAAGGAATCCCAGGTGAGTAACACGATGCCATAGACAAAACATATGTACTTTCAAAACGTTTGAGAACCATACTATGTATATCAATGGTTTTCCATGTTTCAATGCATTAAAAATATGTTATGATACGAATGCCATGTCTTTCAAACGTATGATATGTTCTTATGATATGAATGAAAACCCATGGATGGTTGATTTACATGCAAAATGGATATGTTCAAATTATATGCATGTCACGCTCGGGGTCCCCTCTCACAGGACTTAAACCAAGTCAGATAGTCCTAAAAGGTAGATGGGAGGACGTGAAATAAAGCCATCTACAAAGGAGATATCTCAGGCCTAAACAGCCACCCGACCTATATGGTCATCATGTCATGCCGAGTTGTTACGTTTTATGCTATGCTATGTATGTTTATGAAAGTATGTGGTGCCATGTTTATGAAAGATTATGAAAGTTAAATGTTCAAGAAAAGTTATGTATGCTCACATTGCTTACGCTATGCTATGTTATGTATGATATGAAAATAATCCATGGTATTTTGCTATCATGCATCTATTGTTATTCACTAAGCTTTAGCTTACGTTTTCAAAAAATAAATTTCAGGTAGCCAATTAGAAGATCCATAGAAGAAGGCGTCATGTGAATTTAGTTTTGTGGCCTATGGGCCTTATGTTACGTAGAAATGTACGGCCATAATATGTATAAATTAATTTAGCCATGAAATGTATGTAAATAGTTGAACTTAGGCACAACTCTGTACATTGTATGGTGACACACACATTTTGTTATTTTTAGATACTGTGACGTTTCCGCAAAAAATTATTAGCATTATAAATGCACATGCATAGGTGATCAACCGGAAGAAATGGTAACTTGGCCTTGGCGGGCCAGCCGCCAGCCATCACGCGCCTTCAATCCGCATAGGCCGGGTTGCGGGGCGTGACAGGAGTGGTATCTGAGCACAAGGTTAACACACTAGAGTTAAGTTACATTTATCAAAGCATTAGGTTACACAATACACAGAGCTATAGGTTTACACCCTATGATAAAGTCACTTCTAGATAGAAGTCTAGGATTGATGAGAATATATGACTACGTGTTGCATGTTATATGCTATGCTATGCCATGCTAAGATGTAATATAGCAATTGTTAAGAGACATGTCTAAATGGTTGATATGATTGTAGAAGCTATGCTGCCTAGAAGAGGCCAAGGCCGAGGCCGCGGAGGGGTAGTAGACCCCGAAGATCGAGTAGACCGTATAGAGAGAATTTTAGAAGGACTCGTCCAAGTGGTCCACAATGTCCACAATAACAATAACCATGATAATGCACCACAACAACTTGCAATGCAAATGCCAAGAACCTGGGAGATGCCACGTACCACGATTGAGCAGTTTCAGCAGTTAAAGCCCCTGACTTTCTATGGAACACCCGATCCCATGGCCATAGAGTCTTGGCTATTGGGAATCGAGAGAGTGTTTGAAGTTCTACCATGCACGGAGGAACAGAAAGTAGTATTCGCCACGTTCACTTTTGAAGGAAGTGCTTTGATATAGTGGCAATTGAAGAAGCCGTTAGAGCCAGTATGGCTATGGCCGAGGTTTTTATAAGTATTCAATGAAGAATATTTTTCTGAGATGGTACGAGATCAGAAAATTCAAGAATTTCTAAACTTGGTGCAAGGGAAGATGACCGTGATGGAGTATAACATTAAGTTTATGGAGTTGTCATGATATGCCCAACATGTAGTGTCAACAGAATCTCGCAAGGCGCAAGGCGATGAGGTTTGAAGCTGGATTACGATGGAACATCAAGAATAAGGTGGATATCTTGCGACTACCAACTTATCAGGAGGTTCTTCATGCAGCGCTAATTACTGAAGGATCTTTAAACGAGATGTCTCAATTCCGAGAAACTAGAAAGAAGAGGTTAGGAGAAAATATAAACAGAGGACCAAGTTCAAAAAGGCAAAGTTTAGAATCATCGAGTGGGAAGTCGTCAAACCCGCAAAGGAGTACAGGGAGTCAAGAAAGCAACTGCTCAAATGAAGCACCGACTTGCACAACTTGTCAGAAGAAACATTGGGGAGAATGTCTCATGGGAAGTAGAGCTTGCTATGGGTGTGGCCAAATAGGACATCAGATCAGAGATTGTCCAACGAGGAAGAGAATTCAAGAAGCTGGAGCATCATCGTCGGCCTTTGTCCAGCAGCCTCCAATTGGAAGAAGAAATAACCAACCGCGGCAAGGTTGAGCTTTTACACTCACACCAGGAAATATCCCAGCTACCACATCTATTGTGTCAGGTATACTCTCCATTTGTGGTCAACCTGCACACGTTATTATGGATTTTGGTTCTACACACTCATTCGTATCATACCCTTTTGAGCACTATTTGAATACCTCTCCCATAACCCTTGAATATGAGCTGTTAGTGTCATTGCCCTCCGGAGATATCATGTTATGTGATAGAGTCTATCATGCTTGTGAAATTCGAGTCAACGATGTACCCATGTATGTAGAACTTATACCATTGGAGCTGCATAGTTTTGACGTCATCCTAGGCATGGATTGGCTGTCTTCCTACCGTGCACTCATTGACTGTAAACTTAAGCGAGTGGTTTTCCATTCCTTTGATAATTCAGGACTAGTCTTTAAAGGAGTTGGCGTTGTGCCTCCTCCCTACTTCATTTCTTCTATGAAAGCACGTCGCTTGATCCGGAGGGAAAGTCAAGCGCTTTTATGTAGTGTTGTCGACACGCATGTCTCTCCACCATCTTTAGAAGATATTCACGTTGCCCGGGAATTTTCCGATGTCTTTCCAGACGAGTTACCTGGTTCCCTGGTAGACCGAGACGTTAAGTTCTACATAGATCTAAATCCGGGTACTAGACCCATTTCTAAAGCCCCTTACCGTATGTCCCCATTAGAATTGAAAGAGTTGAAAGTTCAACTACAAGATCTGCTAGAGAAAGGATTTATTCGTCCGAGCGTTTCACCTTGGGGTGCTCTAGTGTTATTTGTACGGAAGAAGGATGGAACTATGCGATTGTGCATTGACTACAGAGAATTGAACAAGGTTACCATTAAGAACAAATACCCATTGCCAAGAGTGGATGATTTGTTTGATCAGCTTTAGGGTACTCAAGTGTTCTCAAAAATTGATCTGAGATCAGGTTATCACCAACTGAAGGTTAGAGCGAGCGACATAGAAAAGACAGCTTTCCGGACCAGATATGGCCATTATGAATTCCTCGTCATGCCGTTCGGAGTTACCAATGCGCCAGCCGCATTCATGGATCTTATGAATCGGGTATTTAAACCTTATCTTGATGAATTTGTTATAGTGTTTATTGACGATATCTTGGTGTATGTTGATCCTCACAAGGTTGAAGCCATCGTGAATTGGCCAAGACCAACGAATGTGATAGAAGTCAGGAGTTTCATGGGTTTAGCCAGGTACTACCGGAGCTTTGTGAAAGACTTCTCCAGGATTGCAACACCTCTGACACAACTTACGCGGAAGAGTGTTCCATTTGAATGGAATGAGAAGCGAGAAAAAGTTTTCAGATATTGAAGAAGCGATTAGTATCCGCACCGATCTTAGCCTTACCATCCGGGACTGACGGTTTTACGATCTACAGTGATGCATCACATCGAGGGTTGGGATGTGTTTTGATGCAACATGAAAATGTAATTACCTATGCCTCAAGACAATTGAGACCACATGAAAATAATTATCCGACTCATGATTTAGAGCTAGCCGTAGTAGTATTTTCTTTGAAGATTTGACGCCACTACCTATACGGAGTGACATGTGAAGTTTTCACCGACAACAAAAGTTTAAAGTATCTTTTCACTCAAAAAGAACTAAATATGAGACAACGAAGATGGCTTGAGTTGATCAAGGACTACGACATCCTTATCTAGTATCACCCAGGAAAAGCTAACGTTGTAGCCGATGCCTTAAGTCGAAAATCGACTGTTAATTTGGCATGCATTGTTACGTCACAAGTACCCTTATTCGTGGAGCTAGAGAGAGCCGAAATTGAAGTGGTTGCACCGGACACCAATATGATGCTTACTACCATGATTGCTCAACCGACGTTGATGGAAGTGATAAGATTACGACAACCAGAAGACCCGTACTTGTGGAAGGTCTATGAGGAGATGCAAGAAAATCCTAAGCCTGACTTTACGTTAAAAAATAGAGCGCTTAAGTTTTGGGATAGGCTATGTGTTACAAACAACCCGAAGTCAAAAGACAAGTGTTAGAGGAAGCCCACAATACGAAGTTCACGATACACCTAGGAGGAACAAAAATGTACAAAGATTTGGAGGCAACGTTTTGGTGGCTAGAAATGAAAAAGGAAATAGCGAAATTTGTATCACAATGCCTACAATGTGAACAAGTTAAAGCAGAACATCAAAGACCAGCAGGGTTACTACAATCGTTGCCAATACCAGAATGGAAATGGAAACATATTACGATGGATTTCGTTGTTGGTTTACCAAACTCGCCACGAGGATGTAACGCCATTTGGGTCATTGTAGACCGTCTCACTAAGTCGGCACACTTCTTTCCAGTGAAGACCACGTATTCATTATCAAAGTACGCGAACCTTTATATTGCAGAAATAATACGACTTCACGGAACACCAATCTCTATAGTGTCGGATCGAGACTCGAGGTTTACGTCGAAGTTTTGAAAAAATTTACAACGAGCCTTAGGCACTGAACTTAATTTTAGTACGGTTTTCCATCCGCGGACAGACGGATAATCGGAGAGAACAATTCATACCTTAGAGGATATGTTACGTTTATGTGTTCCCGACTTTCAAGGAAGTTGGGAAACACACTTGCCACTTGTGGAGTTCGCTTACAACAACAGTTTTCATGCGAGTATCGGAATGGCTCCGTATGAAGTCCTTTACGAGAGAAAATGTAGAACACCCATATGTTGGACTGAAGTTGGAGAACGACAAATTTTAGGCCCAGAGATTGTACAACTCACAACCGATAAGATTAAAGTAATTCAATAGAGACTTCGAACCGCCCAGAATCGCCAAAAAAGCTATGCAAATGTCCGAAGATGAGAGTTAGAATTTGAAGAAGGTAACCATGTATTTCTGAAAGTATCTCCTTCCAAGGGGATAAGTCGTTTTGGCAAAAAGGGGAAGTTAAAGCCGAGATACATAGGACCATTCCAGATTCTTCAACAAATTGAAGCCGTCGCTTATCGTATTGCTCTTCCACTGGAGTTTTCGCATGTTCACGATGTTTTTCACGTCTCAATGTTACGGAACTACGTTCACGACCCCACACATGTGATTAATCATCATCTTTTGGATGTAAGCGAGGACTTGAGCTACATTGAGAGAACGATTGAGATCGTGGATCGCTGAGACCAAGTTTTTAGGAATAAGGTCATTCCATTAGTACGAGTTCTATGGCAGAACCACACATAGGATGAATCAACTTGGGAATGAGAAGACAAAATTAGAAGGCATTATCCATTTCTATTCGAGTGAGCGTTGTAATAAATTGAGGTACGCTTGGTTCTATTCACATTATCATTATTCTTATTTAACCTTCATTACCATTTTGAAAAATTCATCTACCCAAGCAATTCGGGGAAGGCCGACTTGGTTAGGATTGTACCAAATGGGGAAACCATGGTGTGGGTTGCCCAGACTGGGAAGGCAGTTAAAGCAGTTGCAATGAAAGGTTAACCCCACGATTAGATGTATTAACGATCGCAAGTTAGGTATACAATTATGCGAAAAATTTTTATCAGAGTGCACAACGAAAACATGATGACGTTAGCCAAGTTTGAGGACAAACCTTTATAAAGGAGGGGAGAATGTAACACCCCGCATCCGTAAATTCCATTAATTACGTATATTATGACGTGTATAATAATTAGAGGGAGTAATATAAGTTTAAGGGTCCAAAAGAACCAATTTAGGTTAGCCAATATTCAAAAGCCCTAAACTTATAAATTCTGCCTAGGATCCTTCTTAGCGTTCGAACGCCAGAATCAGCGTTCGAACGGTCAAACATTTTGCCCTAGGCGTTCGAACGTCCATGATAGCATATTTCGAGCGTTCGAATGGTAAGGCCAAAAACCCAAATTTTAAGCCTCGCATGTTTCGAACTGTAAGCAAGAAGGTTCGAACGCCAGAGTCTGGAATCCTTCTTAGCGCTCGAACGCCAAAAAGGAGCGTTCGAACGCCCACAGTAAAAGCAGAAAAATGAAAAAGGGAACACGAAATTAAAATGGGAAAACCGCATGGTATCATTTTCCAATTTAGCCTTTACAACCACACATATATACACACTTACTCCTCACTCTCCTCAACACACCACACACACACGGTCGAGAGAGAGAGAAGAAAGAAAGGAGAGGAAAGGAAGAGAAGAGAAGGAAAAAGAAAGAAAGAAAGAGAAGACTTGGGAAATCTCAAAATACTCCATAGTGAAGCTC
>BRYF01000025.1:1512500-1515000 GCA_030159135.1 Actinidia polygama | reverse complement strand
AGACAGGCCTAAAAATCAAGAAGTTGAGATCCGACAATGGTGGTGAATATGATGACACCGGGTTCAAGAAGTTCTGTTATGAAAATGGCATCAGACTAGAGAGGACTGTGCAAGGGACACCACACCAGAATGGCATAGCAGAACGAATGAACCGAACATTGACTGAGAGAGCCAGAAGCATGCGGATATATGCAGGATTGCCCAAGCAGTTCTGGGCAGAGGCAGTCAACACAGCAACCTACTTGATCAACCGAGGACCATCAGTTCCACTAGAGCACAGAATACTAGAGGAGGTTTGGAGCGAAATAAGGTAAAACTTTCACACTTGAAAGTTTTTTGTTGTGTATCATATGTGCATATTAGTGACCAGGCTAGGGGAAAGCTTGATCCTAAGTCACTAAAATGCACCTTCATCGGATATGGTGGAGATGAATTTGGGTACAAATTCTGGAATGACCAGACCAAGAAGGTGATCAGAAGTCGAAACGTGATATTCAATGAGAGGGTGATGTACAAAGACAGAGATGCACTACAGTCTAGTGGTGTAACACTGGGTGCTCCCATGTACGTTGATCCAGATGATATCCCAGATAAAAGTATAGTGCAACAAGCTAATGAGAGTCCTCAATTAGAGGAACAGACACCCCAGAGTAGTACACAACAGATTGATCCACCACAGTCTCCATCTCCATCTCCTATACTAAGGAGATCTTCACGGCCTCTTGTACCAAACAGAAAGTACATGAATTATTTACTACTCACTGATGCTGGAGAACCTGAATGCTACGATGAAGCATGTCAGGTGGAGGATGCTAGCAAGTGGGAGTTTGCAATGAAAGAAGAGATGAAGTCCCTTATCTTTAACAAGACATGGGAGCTAGCTGAGTTACCCGTGGGAAAGAAAGCCTTACACAAAAAATGGGTGTATCGAGTCAAGGAGGAACATGACGGTACCAAGAGGTACAAGGCAAGACTTGTAGCCAAAGGCTTCCAGCAGAAAGAAGGAATCGACTACACCGATATATTTTCACCAGTTGTGAAACTGACTACCATTCGGTCAGTTTTAAGCATTGTTGCAGCAGAAGACTTGCACCTTGAGCAGTTAGATGTAAAAACTGCTTTCCTCCATGGCGATCTTGAGGAAGAGATATACATGCAGCAGCCGGAGGGTTTCTCAGAGAATGGAAATGAGAAGCTCGTGTGTAAATTGAAGAAGAGCTTGTATGGATTGAAACAGGCTCCAAGGCAGTGGTATAAAAAGTTTGACAGGTTTATGTAGACAAACAACTATTTCAGATGCAATGCTGACCATTGCTGCTACTTCAAAAGATTTGAGTCCAGCTACATTATTTTGCTACTTTATGTCGATGACATGTTAGTGGCAGGATCCGACATGGGCGAAATCAGAAAATTGAAGAAGCAACTGTAGAGTGAGTTCGACATGAAGGACTTGGGCGCAGCAAAGCAGATTCTTGGGATGAGAATCAACAGAGACAAGCCAAATGGTACTTTGCAGTTATCTCAGGTGGAGTACATTGGGCGTGTTCTGAAAAGGTTCAGCATGAGTGATGCTAAGGCAGTTAGTACACCTTTGGTTAGTCACTTTCGACTATCCAAGGAACAGACACCCAAGACGGAGGAAGAAAGGAACTTCATGGCTAAGGTTCCATATGCCTCAGCCATTGGAAGTCTCATGTACGCCATGGTTTGCACAAGACCAGATATTGCTCATGCAGTGGGAGCTGTGAGCAGATTCATGACTAATCCTGGAAAGCAACACTGGGAAGCAGTCAAGTGGATACTAAGGTATCTACGAGGCACCACTGAAAAATGCTTATGTTTCAGAAAAGGAGAATTGAGACTACAAGGCTTTGTAGACTCGGACTTTGCTGGTGAGGTAGACAATAGGAGGAGTACTGCCGGTTACATCTTCACGGTGGGTACTACAGCAGTTAGTTGGGTATCACAATTGCAAAAGATCGTTGCCTTATCTACTACAGAGGCAGAATACGTAGCAGTGACCGAGGCCAACAAGGAGATGATCTGGTTACAGGGATTGTTAGCAGAATTGGGTCTAAAACAGATGAAGAATATTTTGCACAGTGACAGTCAGAGTGCTATACATCTGGCAAAGAATTCAGCATTTCATTCGAGGACCAAGCATATAGGACTTCGTTATCACTTCGTCAGATCTTTATTAGAAGATGGGGTGTTAATACTCGAGAAGATCCAGGGCAGTAAGAATCCAGCTGACATGTTAACCAAGATAGTTACTACAGAGAAACTGAAGCTGTGCTCAGCTTCAGTAGGTCTTCAAGGATAGAAGACAAGAGAGTCTCACACCCAGCTCACTGATAGATGCGATGGATGAGTTGCAGTTCAAAAGTCTCCAAGTGGGAGATTGTTAAAGAATGGAGACTTTTGTGGATGATGGAGAATAAAGCCATGAAACATGTAACTCATGTTTTGTGGATGATGGAGATAAAGCCATGAAACATGC
>BRYF01000025.1:1472500-1475000 GCA_030159135.1 Actinidia polygama | reverse complement strand
TTCAACCGGTTGAATCGAAGTTGATTCTTAGTCCTTTTGGATTTTGATTCTTCTAGTCCCCTATTACCTTTTGATCTTCTCTCCTTTTCCCTTAACCCTAACTTGGGACAATTGGAATGATAGGATCGGTTGCCCATATACATATATATAAGTTAGGTTTCCTACTAGGGCAATGATAGGGATCAAAGGGAGCCCTAAATTGGCTCCAAGTAAACTATTAAATTACCTAGTTTTCTCATAACTAATTTAATAATTTAATTAATCCAAATTAACTCTACTAAATAATTATAATTGCATTCCAATATAGTAGGACAAAAATACCCCTCACCGCTATTTAATACTACAATTAAACCCCGATCAATAATTAGGGTCTAGATAAAATAACTATCAACCAAACCATAATTATTTCTAACTCCCATAATACATATTTCATTCTCTTTTAGTCACCAAAACAATAAGTGTTAATTTTGATAAATAATTTACTGAAAAGACCGTATCCGGATTTCAATGACTAAATGAATGAATTAATTAACTCTTAAGTAATACCCTATCTCTCCTAAAAGAGAGTGAGATTCCATCTTCAAAATAAGTGTTCCAACAGACCTAACAGTGACCACTTGAGACATCGAGCTATTGGTTTAATGAGCCTCACTCATTGGCAAATCAAAGTGAACAATGTCAATAACTTAAGTTCACCATTATCTCATGATTAATATTCAATTGCAAATAGCGAATGTATAAGTTTCATCATAAAAAGATAGCTTTATATGATATACTTCTTACGACGACCTAGTTCAATGTATTCCGAATACTCCAATACTTTAACCAGAGACAACTACTTTAATGGTTGAGATAAATCATCTTATCATATAGAGGTTAAGGGTATTATAGTTTTCATAGATGAGACATCCAAACTCATCACCGTCAACGAACTAAATAAAGTTATTAAGAATAACGATTAATATCTCATGTGTGTGAATCTCATTTACACACATATATCATATCTCTAGATAATTTATAGACATATCATCTCATGATATAAATGAATAACATTCAATGTATGATAATATGATATCTCATTATAAATAATAGTCAAATATTCGAACATGTGGGCATACAAATCCTAACTTCAGGAACCTTTAATTTAGTGGCAACCTAAGTCCTATAACGAAGACTTTGTACTTTGCCTCGTTGTTTGTATTGGAAAAATTCATCCTAAAGTAGTGCTTAAAAACTACCTCTTAATGATTTTTAGTACAACTCCAGCTTTGCACGTAGGCTGCTTTTTGCTCCATCAACATACGTTTCCAAACCATGGAATTATTGATCTAAGGAGGTTCCTTGCGAACTTTAAGTCCCTCAGTGATATTCTCGACCGCAAGTGTGTCTACACCCTAAGGGGGTTCCTTACGAACCTCATGACCTTTTAGGTGCTAGCTCGGTCGTGGATGATGTTCCTTCCGAGCTCTCTCCTTCCCTGAGAAGAAGAGATGGTGAGGTAGACATAGAGCAGTTCTCTCTCATCCGGGGTGGAGAGAAATAGTGGCTTGGTCAAGTACTTTTTGAACTGTTGGAGTGTAGACTTGCACTTCTCATTTCATAAAACTTTTATTTTTTGCGAATGAGTTAAAAAAATGGACGACATTTGTTAGAGGACTTAGTGATGAATCAGTTGAGAGATGCCGCCATTCTAGTTAGTTCTGGAACCTTCTTCACAATTCTCGGTCTCACAAGGTCATTTATTATCATGATTTGTTCTAGATTTGCCTCGATCCGTTGCCAAGTGACTAAGTAGCCCAAGAATTTGCATGAGCTTACTCCAAAAATGCACTTAGCTGCGTTCAGTCCTAGTTTGCGCTCTTGCAAGATCTCAAACACCTCAATGAGGTACTTCAAATGGTTCAACTCTTTCTTACTTTTGACACCATGTCATCGATGTATGCATCCATGTTTTTACCCATCAGATTTGCAAACGTGTTGGTGATCATTCTTTGATACGTGACTACATGACCTTGTAGCAAAAAACACTATAGGGGTGATAAAGGTAGTCTTCTCTCGATCCGGCTCTTGCATTTATATATTTTGGTAACCTCGGTATACACCCAAAAAATTCATCCGGGCATGGCTAGATGTTGAGTCCATTAATTGAACATTTTTTGGCAAAGGGAAGCAGCTCTTCGAACAAACTCGATTGAGAATTATGAAATCGACACAAACTTTTCACTTGCAAATTTTTTCTTTATCACCACTATATTGGACACACAACTCATCTAAAGAACATCTGTAATTGCACTTGCCTCCTTAAATTTCTCAACATCCTTTATCATCACATCCACATGTTCGGTTATAGACCTTATTCCCCACTGCTTATTGTACGAGCCTCAAGCACGATGTTAAGCTTGTGTTTGATGAAGCTTGGGTCTATGCTAAGTATCTCATATGGAGTCCATGCAAAGACCTCAATGTTTACTTTTTAGAACTCAATGAGCTCGGTTCTCTC
>BRYF01000025.1:1440000-1442500 GCA_030159135.1 Actinidia polygama | reverse complement strand
ATTCTTTATTTTTATCAATATTTACCTGTAATGAACTCTGACACGACTTTTAATGTAAAATACGATAAAAACACCTAATTAACCTAATCTAGGTTCAACTTAGTATAGTTTAACGACGCTCAGACTGTAATTATGCAGTCTAATCAATCACCCATTATCGTCCATTTGTTGCTTTAGATCTCCATTCTTCATAGACATGTCTTTGGAAATGTTGGAATCACTTGTTTGAGTCTATCATGGCCGCTCGTCCTCCATTGACGATCTATTGTTAAGCTTTTTGGACACCGAGGGCTATGTGTTGCCCTTTGATCCATTTTCGTTTTCGAAATGTCCAACTTGTGCTTGTCTTTCCGAAACTCGTAGTAGTAATTGGTCGATGCATTAGGGTTTGGGGTTTTCCCCAAGTCATTCTTGTGTTAAGAGAACTTCGAAGCATAGGGACAACTTAAGTAAGGTGCCACAAACAAACTGAAGCTCTGGTATCGTATAGTTAGGCTAGGTGGGTCCACGAGAGATAGAGATCGAAACTAGCAGTCAGTTCGGCTAGCTGATTGGACTGCATAAGTGCAGTCTAAATGTCACTAAACTGACCTAAGTTAGCTTAGATTATATTAATTATGCCCTTTATGTCGTATCTTAGACTGAAAGTCATATTTGTATTTATTGCAGATAAATATTGATAAAGAAGAGGATTTAGACCCCTAAAACTGATCCGGAGTGCGGGCACGCATATCGAAGATTGCTGTTGGGATTAGTCTCAGGATATGTAAAAGTTTTCACTCGTATTTGGGAATGAAATGAAAGATGCACCATTAAAAAGATCTCACAAAATTATACAAATTCACGTCTAACGAGCATCGCGAGATATAGACTCTAAAAGCTTCCAAATAGACTGAGAAGAAATAGGAAAAAAAAATCGAAGAGGCTGTGTAAACTTGAGGCTGTGTAAACTTGGAGTTCAAACGGTGGCTTAAAGAATGGAAGAAAAATAATGATTTAGCCTTGGACTTTGAACTCCAATTTGAGAGTTCGAACGCACAGAGGCTGTGTAAACTTGAAAAAAACTGTTACAAGCATTTTAGTTGAACTCCCATTTTGGGCGTTTGAATTATGAAAGAAGAAAAGTAAAAATTTGGCCTTAAAATACAAGAGGATTTGGGCATTCGAACCCTGACAGAGGAAAAGGAAAATTTGGCTTGAGGGTTCGAATGCTCGTAGAGGAGTTCGAACCCTAAGAAGAAAAATCGAGACAGAATCCTATTTCTATGTGACTCGAATCGCAATGTATATATATATATATATATCTTTACGATTTTCTGTAAAGGGGGCATAATCTATTTAGGGTTTTTATGGCTTTTTAGTGTAGAATCATAGAAGTACTTAGATTTTTTAATACTTTTGTAAACGCTTTCATCTGATTCGAGTTTTATTAATTCAATTCAAAATTTCATTCAAGTATTTATATTTTTTTCTATTTATAATTTTATTTGTTCATACCTATATTTTACATTCCATGAAATTTTCAAAACATATTTATTTGTTTTTCATGGCCATGAGTGACTAAATTTCTCAACTCGGGATTGATTGTAAAGATCGATTGGGGATCGAGAATGAACAATAGAGGTAATTTTGATTTCACGGTTATATCTTCTTGGTTCTTCTTCTTCTTCTTCTTTGTTCTAGATACTTTCGAAAACTTGGGCGTCCTATTATGTTCGGTAATATTTATGCATGAATACCACACTCAGTATATACACCACCTTGTAACATTTATGCATGAGTTGGGTTCAATATATGCGCTGCGTGAATCGATGATGCATGTTCTTGATTATAACAACCCGATTTATTCTAGGAGTTGAAGATTACAAGAAAAATTAGTTTTAAAATTATATCTTCCGAATCTGAGACTCACAACGTTGTCGAAGGATTTGAGTTATATAAAACCTCCATTAGAATTTTGGAAAATCGATTGATTGGATAAATTGGTTCTGAGTCATTTTTCTTATAAAGTTTAAATCAATTTTAGTTGCTTTCGTAGTTTAGATTTAGTTTAAATCTATCAAAACCAAATACAAGATTTTTATTTTCTCTTTTTAATAAGAATAAGTTAGGATTGAGTCAAAGTATTTAAGTTTTGTTGTGTTCATCTTGGCACTGCTTCTCATAGAACAATACTCGAACTTGGAGATTTTATACTACTTTGCGACCCATATACTTGCGGGAAAAAATTCACTTCTAGGAACGAATCAAGTTTTGGACACCATTGTCAGGGAGAATACTTTCGCATGAGGGACCACAAGAAACATGCTTGAACATGAACCTTAGGCCACGTGAAATCCAACGAATTGCTTCGTCATTCATCTACTACAACAAGGAAATCTACGACTAAGGCCATATCGCTAACCTTGTTCCTCCTGTTTGTGTTAGTTTTTAGGATTATTTATTTTTCTTTTCTTTTTAGGGGTCTAAGCATTCATTTAGATAGGAGGCGGATTTATAG
>BRYF01000025.1:1417500-1425000 GCA_030159135.1 Actinidia polygama | reverse complement strand
TTGCCCCCTCTTCGGATACAAGAGCTTGACGAGCTCGCTCAACGTGCTCAATCCTCGAGCACCAGCCACCCACCATCAATAATTGGACAAATGTTTGGGCCACCCTCCTTATGAAGGCCACACCAGAGATGACTCAAGGTGCTTATTCTCATGTTACTATAAACCGACAATGGAAAAATCCCTCTCCCACTCAATTTTTTAAAAAGAGGATAACATTATAAATTAGATGCAAAAAATAATCTCACTGCCCATGTTCAACTGGTTGAAGAATAAGCTCAACATATTGAAACTTTTGCCATGTTTAACCTGTTCACTGTCCATGCTCAACCGATTGAAGAAAAAGTTGGACCAATTGAACTTTAGCAGAATTATCAAACTGCCATGTTCAACTGGTTGAAGAAAAAGCTGGACTAGTTGAATTGCAGGAGAATCATTAAACAAGGCAGAACGCATGTCTATTCATGGATCATGATTAATATTTGTCAATGATCTATATCATTAAATATTACTCCTAGCATGCATGATCATATCAATATAAAAACGTAAAATAACAATTAACTCTATTTCTCTCTCATGGTAAAGCCTATAAGGAAACTAAAAAAAATTAATGAACCTATGATGTCCTCCATAATCCATCTTCATACACCATCCAGGAACATCCGCCATTTCTTCATTAGATCTTGAAACATTAAGTCTTCAAGGAATATTATAATGAAAACCTATACCCACAACTATCGGCTTACATGATGATCTAAAAAAATCAAATTAGGAAAACCAATGACACTTGCCCTTTTAAGGGGAAATTCAAGTTCACTGCCCTTTATAAGCTCCTATTGGCCAACCATGAGAGATAAAATATCAATCATCATCATTCATCAATATGAATGATAGGCATGCAAATATACAATTAAAATAAAATCATATATATGAGGATAAATTGAGATTCAATCAATATTGACCTAGAATGTGAAACCCGTCTCTTGAATTTTGGTAGTTAATAAATTAATTTTGTGGTGTACATTAAGCTATGGGAATATAAATGTTATTAATTAAAGTTATGGGTGCAAGCTATAAATTAGTGTGGGATTAAATTGAAAGATTCAAAATTTTTGGGATTAAATTAAAGAAGATATTTAAGTTAAGAGAGATGATGTAATTACTTAAAAGTTAAAGGAAAAAAGTATAATTTTGACAATTTATTTGGCTGAGTGGACAGCCACCCGTCGCCCATTCCTGTTGCTTATTATATATATATGTATATATATTATGTGTATATATATATATATTATATATATTATATATATAGTTTTAGAAGAAGGAAAGGAAAATAGAGAGTCAAGAGAGAAAGAAGGAAAACAGAGAGAGAGAGAGAGAGAGAGATGGAAAGAGGGGAAAGAAAAGGGAAATCAGAAATTGGAAGGTTTCAAACGGAGCCGAAATGAAATACAGTTACTCTATGTAAAGTGGTGCTTCTTGAGGAACTAAGGAAAAGAAAGAGCCTTCGAGACGACTTAAAGAGAGATCTTATCGAGGTGTAAGTGCGGTAACAGGTGGGATTAAAATATATGATAATCCTATTCATATTAAACTATTTATGTGTCATATGATGAGTGATGAAGATTATATCCATGAAGTGTTTTTATATGAGGTGATTATATGATTTTGAATGAGATGATGTGGCAATACATATCATTATCTTGTGTGTTTTGCATTGCACTGGAGGAAGTTAACCATGGTGGGTTAACTAAGGCTTAGTCATAAGGGATTTAGCCTAGGGATGTGACCAGTTGGAACATTCCCTGAGGGATGTGATCAGTAGGGGCCAACGTTAGCTAAACTTGCGCGCACATGTGGGTGATGCATTATGCATTGACATTATTTATAGTTGGATGGTGTTTATATATCATTTCTTGTGAGAATGATTATTTATTTTGATATTGTGAGCACGTTGATATTTAGCTCACACCCACATAGATTATTATGACAAGTGAGGTAATACGGATAGCTGTCTAATTCACTATAGTTGCAGTTTTAGACGCGGTGGTTTTCCTGGTAAAGGATGGAGTCGTTGGCAGAACTTGGGATAGTTCTCGCCTTTGTATAGTTTTGTTGAGTCTTGAGTTAGTTGTATATGTATTGTATTTTAAAAGAGAGTTTGTTTATATTGTAAAAAAAATCAGAGTGTATAAGTATATGTCTATCTTATGGTTTGGGTTTGGTTTTAATTATTATTGAATAGATAATTATGTACTCTTTATCTGTTGAGTATGAGGTGAATTCCAAGAGTCGTTCTCAGGCATGGTGGCTTGTGCGATCACATTCCACCTAATTAGCATTAATTATGTATAATTAGGTTGGGGGGTGACATAGAATACGTATCGAAATCCTTTTTATTTTAAAATTTTCGAAGAAAAAATTATGGAATTGATCATCGGTTCTAAATAATAAACTATTAAATCTCAACTACTGCTAATATAACTTGATATAATCAAAACACATATATACCCTTGTTGATTAATTATCCATGAATAGCATGAGAATAAAAACTCTTTTTATTATCAATTCACACGGCGTGTCTTTGATACTAATTGAAGGGGATCGGATCCCGCAAATAGAAGTGTAACTTTTAAAAAAATTCTTTTTTAAATCTTAAGCCATGTAAATCGTATGATGTTGATCAAGAGAGGGTCAAAGATACCTTGAATCTCAAGAGAAAATCAAGGATAGAACTCTGATTGATGTTATCGCGGATACTGCCGCCCTACTATCACTACTGGTTGGCCGCCTAGCCTTCTTTACTGCCGCACTACTGCTGCCTGCTACCACTCTTGGCCTTGTTCAGCTGGTTGAATAAAATCTCAACCAGTTGAACCGAATTCCAAATCCTACTAGGATTAAGTTTCCTCTAGTCTCACAAACCCTTTTGATCTTCTTTTATTTTTCCCTCAACCCTTACCAATCCTTTTAGAGTGTGGTCTCTCAGCTTTTTCTAAAACTTGGAATACTAGAATGCTAGGATTGGACGCAACATATACATATATGTAGGTTTGGTCTCCAACTAGGACAATGATAGGGATCATAAGGGAGTCCTAGTCTAGCTCCAATTAAACTATTAAATTATCTAGTTATCTCATAACTAATTTAGTAATTTAATTAATCCCAATTAACTCGCCTAAATTGTCACGCCCTGCAACCCGGCCTATGCGGATCGTGGACGCGTGATGGTCGGCGTGATCTCTTGTGCAATTACCATACACAGATTTTTTGATCTCCAAGGCCACTTACCTGTCTTCTAGTTGATCTCCTATGCAATTTCATTAAATTGTCATATCCATACAGTTTTTCCAAGGCCAGATTTTTTTACAGAAACGTTTAATAACTGAAAATAGTAAATTGTCATATCCATACCATACACAGAGTTGTGCCTAAGTTCAACTATTTATATACATATCAGGGCTATTTTTCCATTGTACATACATTACATGGCCAATATAATTACATAACGAGAAATCTAATCTATCTACAAAACATCTCAAAGCCCTTGAGCCACAACTACATCTGCTGGATATCCTCCTTCTATGGCTCTTCTGATTGGCTTTCTGAAAATAGTTTTCTAAAACATAAGGTTAAAGCTTAGTGAATAACAACAGATGCATGAACGTAAAATACCATGGATCTTTTACGTATCGTACATATCATAACATGTATCATTAAAATCATCATGTAAGCATATCATAAAGTTCTTTTAACTTAAACATTCATAAATTTGATGCTCAAATGTTTTCATAAACTTAATGCTCATATGCTTTCATAAACTTGATACTCACATAGGCATCACATAAAAAGTGTAACAACTCGGCTGAACTGAGTGACCATATAGATCGGGTGGCTTTTTTAGCCTGAGATATCTCGATTGCAGATGATTTATTTCACGTCCCACATCTACCTTAGGACTATCTGACTTTAAGGTCTCGTCAGAGAGGACTCCGAGTGTCACCATGCATACATATTCTGAACATACTTTGCTTTTTATTCAATCATGTATTCATGGATTTCAATACATAATATAACAACATTTTCATACTTTAAAAGATATGGCATTTATATCGTAACATACTCATTTTATGCATTGAAACATGGAAAATGTTTGCATAATACATAGTACTTTTTGAAAGTAGTTTAAAAATAAATAGTTTTGTTCATGGCATCATGTTACTCACCTGGGTTTCCTTGTCTAGGTGCTTGGCTTTGAGTTCCTACAATTGAGGTGTGGACACGCCAATAATATGTCCCATGATAATGAATTAAACTAGTATAAATTCTCGACTCAACCCTAGGGTATTCATTCTAGGTCACGACTTGTCAAACTGACGCTTAAAGTCTTCACATAGGTATGCAAAGGGGTCTAACATACTTTGGAAGTTGTCAACCAAACAATAATTATTTCCAACTCTTACTATTCATAATCATTTTTTATTTGATCACCAAAATAATAAGTATTCATTTTGATAAACAATTTACCGAGAATATCGAATTTGAATTTCAATGAATAAATGAATAAATTAACTCATAAGTGATACCTGCTCTCTTAGAAGATAGTGGGATTCTATCTTGAGAATAAGTGTTCCCATAGACCTAACAATGACCACCCAAGATACCAAGGTGTTGGCCCAATGAGCCTCACTCATTGGCAAATCAAAGTGAGTAATGTCAAGAACTTGAGTTCTCAATTCTCTTAGGATTAAGAGTCAATTGCAAATAGCAAATGTAAGAGTTTAATCATAAAATGACAGCTTTGTATGATATACTTTTTTACAACGATCCAGTTCAATGTATTCCAAATATATCAATACTTTAACCCAGAGTCAACTACTCTGATGGTTGAGATAAATCATCCTATCGTATAGAAGTTAAGAGTATTATATTCTTCACAGACGAGACGTCCAAACTCATATACGACTACGAACTAAATAAAGTTATTAGGAATAACGATTTATATCACTGACGAGACGTCCAAAGTCATATACGACTACGAACTAAATAAAGTTATTAGGAATAACGATTTATATCTCCTCTGTGTAAATCTCATTTCCACATATATATTGTATCTCTATATTACTTAGAGATATCATCTGATGATATAATAGAATAACATTCAATGCATGATAAAATGAATTCTCATTCTAACTAATAGTCAAATATTTGAACATGTGGGCATGCAAATCCCAATACCCGGGCCCACACAAAGTGGTATGACACATCTACTCCTAAATAGGTAGGAAATGACAACTATCATTTTAGTAATATAATATAACAATTGCAAAGTATGATACATAACCCATTTCAATATTCTCAACCCCGTCAAAATTATAAGCATTATAAACGTTTAAATTGCGATGGTTATATAACCATTCCATTTATACAACTCTAAGCCCAATTAAAAACCACCAAACTAGTAGGATCATTTTTAGCCTATAGCCAAACTAACACTATAGTGGACTGTCCTGTACTCTAAGCATTAATATGCAACCAAGAGGTTATAGAAGAGTATACGTTAGAATCATATTGAAAATAAGTATTATGAAGTAAAATGATATGGATCAAATATTTAACAACATCCAACTTAATAAACCAATGTTCTGACAGAATAAACACATAGCTTTTTGCATTTTCAAATAATCTTTCCGCAACAATTATTTAAATCAAAATCTAACAAGCTGGACAATAAAATAGCACTAGTATTTCAAAATAGCAACTGAGTATCTCAAGCTTTCCTACGTAGCGAGCTATAACCTCAAAAACAACCCACCATTCTTTACTTTAAGTAAAATTTGTACCACAAAAAAGAATTTAGAAATTCCCACAAAAATGATCAGCCCGATCAGGCCTAATAAACATATACTCACACGGATTAACCCCTGTCGGGCTTTCAAGAACTCACACAAATTAACCCCCATTGGGCTTTATATATATATATATATATAACTCATTGTGCTAAAGAATCGTCTCCCTTTAACCGAGTTGCTACAATACCATGACCTTACTCACAAGCTCACATTTAGTGCCAGTGGTGAGGTCTATTCTTCATCATCAATGGTAGGTGCTCATAAAATATAAGCTACCTCAAGCTTTCTCAAAAGGTATAAGCTACCTCAAGCTATTTGGCAAACAAGTTTGCAAATCTGCACACAAGTTGCGAACTCGCAAAGCAATGGCACAAGAGACACAAACTAACATTTCATTCGAAAATATAATTTGAGCCATCTTTTGTAACATTTCTAAAATTCACTCATCATAATTAAACAATTTCTAT
This sequence comes from Actinidia polygama, assembly GCA_030159135.1. NCBI lineage: Eukaryota > Viridiplantae > Streptophyta > Magnoliopsida > Ericales > Actinidiaceae > Actinidia > Actinidia polygama. The sequence continues at coordinate 1,418,687 of BRYF01000025.1, read as the reverse complement.
AGAAAGAAAAACACAACGCATTGCGAAATTTTGAAAGACAAGGAATTATTTTTTACTATTATGAAACTAAACACTCTTACCTTAACAATTGTTGACTCCAAGTATCAACTTTAGTCTTTACGTTTCGAAGATGTAATAATTGTTGGGGTTTGTATATCCACATGTCCAAATAATTGATTATTATTTAAAATGAGAATTCATTTTATCTTACATTATATGTTGTTCTTTTATATCATGAGATGATATGTCCTAAGTTATCAAGAGATACAATATATGTATGAAAATGAGATTTACATATGGGAGATATTAATCGTTGATTCTTATAACTTAATTTTGTTCGTAGTTGGTGATGAGTTTGGATGTCTCATATGCGAAAAATATAATACTCTTAAACTCTATACAATATGATTGTTTATCTCAAATATCAGAGTAGTTGACTATGGATTAAAGTATTGGTGTATTTGGAATACATTAAACTGAATCATATGATATAATCGTATGATTAAAGTATATCATATAAAGTTGTCATTTTATGATAAAACCTTACATTCGTTATGTACAGTTGACTCTTAATCCTGAGAGAATGGTGAACCAAATTTTTTGACATTGCTCACTTTGATTTGTCAATAAATAAGGCTCATTTGGATAACACATCGGTATCTTGGGTGACCATTGTTAGGTATGTGATAACACTTATTTCAAGATGGAATCTCATTCTCTTCTAAGAGAGAGAGAGGGTGTTGCTTATAAGTGTCACGCCCCGCAACCCGGCCTATGCGGATTGAAGGCGCGTGATGGCCGGCGGCTGGCCCGCCAAGGCCAACTTACCATTTCTTCCGGTTGATCACCTGTGTATGTACATTTATAATGCTAATAATTTTTCGCGGAAACGTCATAGTGTCTAAAAATAACAAAGTGTGTGTGTCACCATACAGTGTACAGAGCTGTGTCTAAATATTCAACCTTTACATACATCCATAAGGCCAACATTTAATTTTACATGTATCATATGGCCAATAATTACATGGCATAAATTTTAATCCATCATCATAAGTACGAAGGGCCTCTTGGCCACAAAACTAAGTATACTTGCTATCTTCTTCTTAGAGCTCTTCGGCTTGACTACCTGAAATTATTTTTGAAAACGTAAGTTAAAGCTTAGTGAATAACAATAGATGCATCAAAGT
>BRYF01000025.1:1395000-1397500 GCA_030159135.1 Actinidia polygama | reverse complement strand
TGCATTTCTCTCTCTCTCAAAAGAACATAAAGTGAGAGACAGCGTGGGGCTTTGGTTTGGGGCTTGTAAGTCTGTCCCTATTTGATTCTTTCCATGCATGAGTTGTAAGTCTCAATCCTATGCTCTACTTGGAAGCTTTCTGTGTTTAAGTAGACTAATAGGTCTTGAGTTGTCCATCAGAGTACACCTAGCATTATCAAGGTGTTGGTGTGTTGTCACTGTCAGGGAAAGGGAAGGATATGTGAGAAGACACATTACTGCATACCAAACTTTATATTAAATTATAAAATATTTTTTAATTTAAATATATTTTTTAATATTTATTAATTATATGACCGGTTGAATCACGGTTGAACCATTGAACCAGTGCCTTGACCGGTTCAAGCACCGGTTCAGTTCTGATAACTATGTTACGAACATTGCTCATAATAAATGCATTCGAAAGATTTCAATAATGGTTATTATTGACGGTTTTAGTACTTGCATAGTATATTGTTTACATTTAAACTTTTGATAAATGTAAAGTTTATGTACGTTAGATTTTGGAAATGGTTTTGAGAATGACACGCTAGGACATGAGAATGACACGCTAGGACATACTGGATTTAGTACATATTGTACTCAGAATAATATGGCTTAGATTAAGTCCACGGTGAAAGACTAAAAAACCATACGGGAAGCAAATAGCAATCGTGTGTGTATAGAAAATGTCAAACCTTTCGGTGAAAGTTCGAGAAATGCAGTCGGGTATAGGGAATGTCAACCCTTTTGGTGAAAGTCCGAGGAATGCGGCCGGGGATAAGGAATGTCGACCATTTCGGTGAAAGTCCAAGGAATGCGGTCGGGGATAGGGAATGTCGAACCTTCCAGTAAAAGTTTGAGGAATGCGGCCGGGGATAAGGAATGTCGATCCTTTCGGTGAAAGTTCGAGGAATGCGATTGGGGATAGGTAATGTCGACCCTTTCGGTGAAAGCCCTAGGAATGCGACAGAATGAGGGAATGTTAAAGCCCACGATGAAAGTTCAGGAAGTTGATCAGATGTTGTCTCAAATGCTTAGCGCATGATGAGGTTGGTTAGGTATTAGCCTAAGTGTGTTATTCGAAGTTATTGGATGTTTGCCTTTTTGGGAAAATACATGATTTGAGAATTTAATAAATTCTAAACGAAGTGATGAATATTTTTTGAGAAAAGCCGAGGAGTTTGTGAAATGAATGATTTGATAAATCATGAATTGGAATTGTGTGTTTTTTAAAATGATGAATATTTTTTTTAAAAAGTTAAAAATTTGGAAAACTTATTAAAAAGTGTAAAATCACGAATTGGAAAAGCATATTTTGGTACGAATGAAAGCATAGTATTTTGTATCCCGTTTTCATAATATATTTATATATCATGATTTTGGCTTGATACATCAAGTCCATTGTTAAGTATTTTTAAGATAACTCATATTTACTATAAAATGAATTTCAAGTACCGATGGTTATCCTGAATTGTGAGGCATGTGGATTGCCGTTGACTTTTTTTTTAATAAATATTGTAGTATGTATTTTGAGAATTGTAATATTAATTTTGGCCCGGTGTGGGCATTGTCCATGGATTAGCATCCATATTTTGTATTTGATAACTTATGGAGAGCATGGTCCCACGGAAGAGATTCATTTAACTATACTTTGATGTAATGACTAGTATATTTGTCTTATTGTTTAGTTGACTTCTCTGCATTTGAGTTGTTTGTCTACGTGGCCCAATCTGGTAAAAATTTGGAGCGTGACATAGGGAGTCCTAATTTAGCTCCAAATAAACTACTAAATATCTTAGTTATCTCATAACTTAATTTAATAATTTAATTAATCTAAAGCAAAAGAACTAAATAAAATGCTCTACAACTACCACCAACGGTTCAATCTTCTTCAAGCCATAAAATACAAGTCTCCAATAGCATTCAAGGATATTGAAGATACATCCTAATCATCTACAAAGCTCAAAAGTCAAGTTTTCTTAAAAATTCTTTTTGTTTTCAAAGTTTAGCATTGATAGTGTGATTTCACTCATATCTACTCTAGTGTGAGAGTTTAATTTCACTTGTAACACCTCCATTTATTCCTTTCCTTGTAAGTTTGAGTTTACTTAGACAAAAACACTTGAAAGATTGAGAGGGTCTTGGACAAAACCTCTTAGAAGAAGTTGGTGATAAGTTCTTGTGTAAAAGTGAGCTAAATACTTAGCGAAATCAGCCCCCACATTGTAATAAGTGGATTGCAAGTATAGGAAGAAGATCTTGCGGAGGTCTTGGGAGGACGTAGATCATGCGTTGTGATCTAACCTCGATAAACCTTGGTGTGCTCTCTCTAATTCTTGCTTTTACTTTATATTTGCATCTAATACATTGCACATAAGTTAATTTGTAATAGTAGAGATTAGATTAATTTTTAATTAAACTTAATTGTTAATTAATTTTGAAAAACCCAATTCACCCCCCTTTTGGGTTGCCTAGTGGG
>BRYF01000025.1:1372500-1375000 GCA_030159135.1 Actinidia polygama | reverse complement strand
TGCTCCTCGGTTATGTTGATTTTCTGCATCGTTTATAGTACTTCTACAAATGTATCATTGATCTAACACTACATCTTGGTTGACATATTTTAAGATTCAATAGTAAGTTTTGGAAGAGGTCTGAGTAGTGCACCGAGGCCATAGAGAGAGTGAACAACTGTAGAAGACCTCGAGACGTAAAAACCCTTCTTGATTACGAGCTTGTCTACCACCACGTTATCCCACACCGAGTTGAATGACTCGAGTGAGTCAAGATTCCACCATTTCGCATTTGAGATTGTGCTACGCGATATCGACAATCAATCTTGGTCGAAGTAAGCGACCTAGTTGACTGAACTACTGTAGAACTCCAGTGGCTTAAGGAAGAAGCTGAGGGCCGAAGCACAGGTTCAACTGTGGTTCCAGTTCTTCAAACTCGCTTGGCTTTTGAGGAAGTGGAAGTTGGGGAGGAAGTCAACCAAGACGAAGCTCCAACTCCTATCTTGGTTGCAGTTGCCCCTGCTCCAGTTGCAATTGCCCTTATATTGGTGGACTCGGAAGTCGACGATCCACTTTTCCCCCAGTTCTACCTACGATTTAAGACAAGGTTAAACATTCTTTCGTCGGAGGTGGGGATGCCGAATCAAGCTCAAAAGAAGTGGATATGGCCCCAAAACCTTGCGATAACCTTCAACTATTGTGACACGTAAGTAATAACCTTCCCATGTTATGACGCATCGCTGTAAATGGAAAATCTTTTTGTGCGCCCTCCGATAGTGTAAGTATTGGCACCGTAGTAAGCCTCTTCTTCAACTCTTGAAAGCCTCATTCACGTTTCTTTGTCCAAACGAATGGTTCTCCCTTGTGAGTCAACTCAGTCAATGGTACCACAATTTTTGAGAAGTCATGAACAAATCTTCTGTAATAAGCAACAAGTACTAAAAAGATCTAAACTTCAAACATGATCTTCGGTTGAGGCCAATCCACGATTGCCGTAATTTTCTATAAATCTACTGAAATCACGATTACCTTTAGTGTCTGCAACACAATCTTCAAGTGTTTTGCATGTTGGTCCTCATCTCTTGAATCGATAAGGATGTCATCAATGAATACGATCACGAACTTGTCCAAGTAACTTTATTAATGGTAGCCGGAACACAAATCAATCTTTGAAAATACTCGAACCCCCTGTAGTTGGTCGAATAGATCATCGATTCTAGGTAGTGGGTACTTGTTCTTGATGGTGACTTTATTCAACTTGTAGTAGTCTATGCATAGCCTCATTGTCCCGTCTTTCTTCTTCACAAATAATATCGGTGCTCCGCACGACGACAAACTTGGTCGCATGAAATCTTTATCTAACAAGTCTTGTAGTTATGTCTTTAACTCTTTCGCTCCGCAAGAGCCATAAGGTATGGGGCTTTAGAAATTGGGTGAGTTCCGGGCGTGACCTCTATGGAAAATTCGATCTCTCTATTTATAGGCATTCCTAGCAACTCCTCAAGAAATACCTCAGGAAAATCACAGACTACAGGAATGTCCATTGTAGATAAATCTTCTGATGAAGATGACACCACACTACAAAGATATCCCCGACAACCCTTTTGTAAGAGTCGTTGGGCATAAGCCATGGACACAAAATATGGGAGATTGGTTACCCTCTCTCCCTCAAATTGAATTATTCCTGCTCTGAGTTCCTAAAGGTTACACATTTATCTGGACAATGGATTGTGGCCCCATTTTTGGACAACCAATCCATTCTAAATATGACATCGAAGTGTCCTATCTCCAAAGGTATCAAGTCTGTAGATATAACTGTATCATCAATACAAACACTACAGTCTCTTTATACTGTTGAGCAAATCATGTCCTTATTTGTAGGTTGTGACACCGCTAACTCATAACCTAATGGTTCGTGTTCCTTATTTATTTTTCTAGAAAATTGTGTGGACACAAATGTATGATCCCATGTCAAAAGAAAGTGTATATATGTAAGGAGCAAACTAGCACATTACCAACATAAGTGCAAAAACTTGACCTTGCCTCTGGTCATTTTCGTTGCCAACTCTATTCCCCTGGCTCCCTTGTTGATATCCTCTTGGCCTTGCATTTTCTCCTCCATTACCTCCCTTCGGTACTATTGCCCCAGTGTTTAGTCTCAAACAATTCATTTTGATGTGACCCACTTCATTGCGATGAAAACATCAAATATCTGTCATATTCCTCCAGCATTCTCCTGAATGATTCTTTCCACACATCGGTGCTTGTCCCCTCGAATTTCCCCTTAGTCTTTCCATCTTGATTTTGGCTTTTGCTTCTTTTGTCCGTCAGATCCTTCGCTATTGAAATTATAATGCCTCTTGTTGTCTAGGTACTTCCTCTTCTCTATTTTATCCTACTCTACTATGATCATGTTGTAGAACATATGTGTACGTCGACAACACTAATGGCCTTATTCACCTCGCGATCTCGTATCGTAGTCCATCTTCAAACCTCTGTCCTCTCATCTCTTCCGTGGCAA
>BRYF01000025.1:1352500-1355000 GCA_030159135.1 Actinidia polygama | reverse complement strand
TATTGTCCCTCCTGAACAGCCCTATCAACATTACTATCCTCTATTACCTCAAGAAAATACTAATTTTGATATCACCGTCGGCATATCGATCCAAGTGTGGGGGCTGTCAAAGGAAACTTCGCTGTGCAAGTCACCTTCTGTCCCTTGACGTACCTTGGGATCACCGCCGACTGTTGCGGCTTGATCAAGCTGGTAGTGGTGCTTGCCCTAGCTCAACAAAGTTAGTACTTGGTATTTTATCCCCTTACAACCATCGTTGAAGAGAAATAGTGGAAAGAGAGAAGGAGAGAGAGAAGAGAGTGAGACCCCAGACCAATGGTTAATGAAAGTCAAAGGCTCGTTGTCACCGTCGTCGGTCACTGAAGAGAAAAAGGGGAAGAGAGAGATACACCCACCATTATTCACGCAACTCAAAGAGTTCATCATCGCCACCTATTACTCACCATTTCTCATGGTCTCTCTCTATCCCCTCCCCCATCTCTCTCTCAACTAAGCATCCCTCTCTCTGTCCCTAGGCAAGGGGTTCTGAGGTTATACTGAGTTTATATTGGGAATTTGGAAAGTGTTATATTGGGGTTATATTGGGAAATTGTTATCAAACTTTAAACCTTACGAAAGGTAAGTATAATTTTTAGGACTGAAAGGACATCTATATTAAAGGCAAACTTTAGGGGAGGTTATTGTAATGTACCCTAAAATTAAACACAATAATACAAGAAAATGAGACCTGGTGGCTGGTATTAAAAATTGCAATATAAATATAAATATTTGAAAATAGAATTATAAGAAAGACATTTATTGAATCTTTTACTCATAAAGATTTCTGTCACTCCAATTAATTTACTCTTGTAGAAATAAATTTATAATGTTTTTGTTATTATAATTATAAAAAAAGGGCTAAACTATCAACTAGTTCCTCTGACTATGGTATAGTTTTTAGTAAAACTCTAAAATTTACTATTTTTTCTATTGAAACCCTTTAAATCTAATAATTGAGTTGATGTAGTTGAATACATTAATGAAAGTGCAAAAATTCTATTGAACATTATAAACACAACATAACAAGGTACAACCTCCATTTCGAATTCTTGCCCATTACCAATGAAACGCCACTATTACTCTTCCACATAACATGTCACATGATTACACTATAATCATTACCCATGGCCTCTCAACTTATAAGCCTATAAATACCCAAACATAGCAATAGATCTCTCACCTCTACACACACCACCAAAGAAAAATGGCAAGCCCTAATTTCCCAATCTCTCCGTTCAGCGACTTATTGGACGACACGATTAGAGTTGCGATTGAGCAACTTGTGAACGAGAGCATGGAGCCCCTAAACTGAAGGGTCAACTACCTGGAGGCTCATGCTTTGAAGGGCAAGGCTTTGGCTTTGAAAAAAAGAGTATTGGGTCTCTAGGACAAAATGCACACAAAAAACTCCATGGACGATGTCACTAAAAGTTTGACGTGATTTGATTTTGGTGATGAATCAAATCATCATGGAGCCTAGGTGTTAAGTTGGAAATATGGGGGAGCATTCAATAGTCATAACCTCGGTCATCTGTGTAGAGAGACAAATGTTACCGGTCGAGGTGAGGCCGCTCAAAAATCCCTCTGACACGGTGATGAGATTGTAGGAGAGATAAATCTACTAGACAAAGCACAACAAAGAGCTCAGAGAGCAATGACTTATGAGTCGAGATTGCAATTACTTCTTTTGGAGAATAATGAGTGATTTTATAGATGAAGATTTCACATACGTGTGAGGAGATCGTGGCGCTATTATCGGGCACCCGAGGAAGGAAGTCGTGGCTAGAGATAACAACATAATGGGTGGAGGTTGCCATGTGCGATCTCGTCGTAACTATAGGAGGCCGTGATCATGATAGACCAAATGGAGATCACTTTTGCCTCGATCTAGAGAGGTAGGCGACATGAACGAGCATCAGGTATTGGCAACTTGGGATATTGAGTGGCGAACACGAGTGACATGACCATTTTACTTTTAGGCGATGTGGCCATCTCTTCTTCTGGAGTAACTAGTTTGAGTAAGTGAAAATTCATCACTCATTAGTTGCCCCTACTCGTGATGCTGAGGAGAACTTGGTATCATCGAGTAAAAATAGATGAATAATTGTTGGTATGCGAGGTAAGCATGTAATGATGAATTTTCTATATGAGTGGAGCATGTCGGCCATTGATAAGAGGTGTGTCCCTTCAACTACAGTAGACCAAAAAACATGTACGGTAAGCAAAGCATCGCTGGATCTTGTCCGTTGAAGTGGTTCGATCTTAATTATTCACCCTCCCTCTAAATAAGTTGTTCTTCTGCACTGTGCCACTTTGTGCTTCCTAAGTCTTGAAATTCATCCATCTTGCTCATACGAAAACTCCATTCATCTCGCCTTTCTTTGCTCTGCGCCAACTCTAGTCGCATACTAAGTATTCACACCCCTAGCACTTTGTATTGTTTTGGGGTGTTTTTTAGTTT
>BRYF01000025.1:1332500-1335000 GCA_030159135.1 Actinidia polygama | reverse complement strand
AACCAAAAAATGTTGGGTAAAATTATTCGGTAAATACAAAATTTTAAAGAATAATTTTATTGACATATAATTAACAGGAATTACATTTCTCAACTGGTTGAGAAATTCTCCAACCGGTTGAACAGAAATAAAAATTACAGAAACTGAAATACAAAAACTGAAATACAGAAACTGAAATGCATGAGAAACAAACAAATTATGCCGAGTTTTGCAATCGCAGTCTCCTTAAGAAAGATTCGCCGCCTACCGAAGGTGTTGTAGTATTTTGTCGGCGTCTTCCTCTCAAGATAAAATGGATGAACCGCGTACATTGGAACACCGTCGAAGTAGCCTTGGCGAGATGAGTTTTTTTTGTCTCTCTCTCTCAAGAATGAAAACTCAATGTATGATTTTTGTTGTGTGTTTTTTCTTACACACAATACACCAATTTGAAGAAAAAAATTATCCCTTCGAAGGAAAAAAAAATTGCTAGCCATAAACAAACATTATTAAGGTGTTTAAGGCTCCAATAATAGCAGCCATTATGAGCTATTAATGGCTGTCATTTGGGTTGCTAACAACCTTTTTGAGTTGTTAAATCCATCCCTGTTTAGGCTTCATTTACATCATAATTTCCAACAAAAAACCCTAGTGATGAGAGATGAATTTTCAGCTACTCCAAACAAAGAGATGATTCAACTTGAGATAACCAGGTCACCACATTGTCTATCGACAAAAACTAAGATGGTCATGTCGCCCGTGGTCACCATTCAACATCCCAAGTCAACAATACATGATGATCGGTAGTTCATGTCGCCTACCTCTTTAGACCGAGGTGAAAGTGATCTCCATTTGGCCTATCACAATCACAACCTCCTATAGTTATGGCGAGATCTTTGAACACGGCAACCTCCACCCATTATGCCGTTATCTTTGGCCACGACTTCCTTCTGCGGGTGCCCGATAATAGCACCGCGATCTCCTCACACGTATATGAAATCTCCATCTATAAAAACTACTCATCATTCTCTAGAAAAGAGTTTATTGCAATCGCGACTCATAAGCCATTGCTCTCTGATCTCTGTATTGTGCTTTGTCTAGTACATTTTATCTCTCCTATGATCTCATCAACACGCCAAAAGGATTTTTGAGCAGTCTCACCTTAGTCAGTAACGTTTGTCTTCCTACGTAGGTGACCGAGGTTGCTTATCTGACTAGTTTTAACTGTTGACTGTTCTCCCAGATTTCTACCTCAATAGTTTGGCGCCGTCTATGGAAACGATTATTCTCTAAACCATATGCGCCTGCGTAGTGGCCTACTACCAAGACAAAGCACCAGTAGTCCACTTGATAACAGAGTACCTCCAGTGGCTGACGCTTATCAAGTTCTAGATCTCAAAGGTACTCACCGTGAGATGCATGACATTGCTGAGCAAATTAGGATTATGAACGAGCAGAATACACACCCAATGCAACACCTTGCCACAAATAATCCATCACTCGCCACCGCGCCAATCCTTAAAGAAGTGAACCGAGATCGCAATTCTCACCGATCGGGTGATCAGGGCTCTTCGTATAAATGCCAGTCAAGGGCATTTTGCACGTAGTCATCATCGCCAATCCCCAGCCCTCACTCCAAACGTGAAAGGCAAAAGAGAAACCTTGAAAAATCTCAATTGCAATCTTCCAGCAGAACTAGCGAGGAGACTCACAAGCGAGGAAGATCAACTCGTCTAATTGACTGTCCCAATAGATATTGCGGTGATGCATCGACCGAGCAAAAATTCAAAGATTTGGATGCCTGAATCAACGTCATCAACACCGATGTCAATGCTCCAATAACCGTGGATGCACTGATAAGGCAAACATACCCCTCATTTATTGATAGGATGATGTAATATCCCGAATCCATTAATGCCTTTTTATTTCATAAATTAAGACTTGTAATTTAATTAATGAATGTTCTATTTTTTTAAGGTCAAAGTGGTCTAAATGACCAATTAGAAGCTAGATTGCAATTAGAATGCTTAGAGGTGGGCACATGGGATAAAGTCCCATGTGTTGGACCCCAACACTCTCATACTTACACACCACAAACACTTTCACCCACACACAATTCGTAGAGAGAGAGAGAGAGAGGAAAGGAGGAAAGAAGAAGAAGAAGAGAGCTTTGAAAGCTCAAATTACAAGCTAAAGGAAGCCACTAGAAGCCCATTCAACCTTAAAGAGAGGTGAGAGCTCAATCTTGAATGTATATGTATATGTTGTATGTATAGTTGAAGAATTTTGGAGATTCTTGGTTTAATGCATCTAGAAGGTTGAGAGTTTGGTTAAGGAGACCCTATAAGTCTCAATTAGCTAAGGTTTGAAGATTTAAGCTTCACATTAAGAGAATTAGAAGTTTGGGAGTGAAATTCCCAAAAATAGAAAGTGTTAGGTTTTTGAATTTCAATTCTAGATCCCTTTTGATTCTATGGTTCTTTTTTTCCATTTTGAATTATTGTAACACAAATGATTCCAT
>BRYF01000025.1:1222500-1227500 GCA_030159135.1 Actinidia polygama | reverse complement strand
GGATCAACCTCCGTTCCAACCCTAGAAAGGAACGTAATGTATTTTGATGAGGACAAGTCTCAAGAGAGGTATAATATTGATTTCTCTCTTCGCAAAGTGACAAATGGTAGATGGATTGATTAGAATATTTTTGACTCTCACCATTTCGAATTTAGCGAAAAATTGGATAACCTAGGTTGGAAGTCCATGACCACTATGCAAGATGACATATATCCCGATTTAGTGGCCCATTTCTACTCTAATGCCACTAGAGAGTATAATAATGTTGCAATTGATAGCTATGTCAAGGGAATGTCCATAACATTGGACAAATCTGTTGAAATTTTTTGGGAATAGGGGTTGGTGGTGAAATTTATAGAGAAAATGTAAATCTAAAGGAACAATTGCACGTCCTCTATAAATATGACACAGAAAAATGCGTACAACCTATTGCTAATGACTTGCCTCTTGAGTTGAGGCTAGTTCATCATTTCGCCTACACCATGTTCATTCCCAAAACCGAAAAGTACGAGCATGTTACGAATAAAGAACTATTCTTTTTATGGGCATACATTACTGATTCTAAGATCGACTTGCTGTTGTTTATTCTGGACCAAATGTATAGGGCCACCATGAACATAGTTAGCCTACCCTATGGAATATTTTTGACCAAAGTGTTCAAGTATTTCAAAATTGACTTGAACAATGAGAAAAAGCAAATCCCCAAGGCCATAAGTGATGAATACAATGAGAAAAAATTGAAAAGAATGGGGTACGTCTTGCAAAACAACAAGTGAACTCTGAAGTCATCCAAGAAAATGGGCGAGGAAAGTACTTCGAAAGGAAAAGCTCTATCGGGAAGTAGGAGTACAAGAAGTCACTGGTTCACGAATTTGAGGGTAGTGAAGGGGAACTAAGTGGCTTTATGGTCCAAGTGCTAGAACGTTTACGAAAATTGAATAACAAAGTGGCCAATGCTTCAATAAGACTGATGTTTTTGGAAAACAAGGTGAGAGAACTACAAAAGGATGTAAAATTGTTGAGAATGGAAAAAGGAGAAATGGAAGAGGAAGAAGAGGAAGAGGAAGACGCAAAAGAGGATGAGGAAGAGTAAGATGAAAAAGGAATTGAAAGGGAAGGAGACAAGGAAGAAAGTGATAATGCTGAACACGACGAAGAGGACTCATCTGCGACTGAATGTGATGCCTCTCCTTTGCTTCGAACAACTGGTCACAAATATGCTCTAAGGCAGAGGGAAGCAAATAAATTTTCAAATACCATTGAGACCCCTCTCGTTTTGACTCCATCACCATCTCCCTCTCCACAACCTGCCACTCCACTACACGTATCATCACCTCGCACCTCCACCACACGTATCATCACCTCACACCTATCCACCACCTGACACACAATGACCTCCCTCTCCCAACTAAGATCACTCACACATATGATTTCCTTTTGTAAGGTTGGCACTTTGTAATATTTTGAATGTTATGACTCTATTTTCATTTAAATTTTATGGTCTACCAAATTTTCTGTTATGGATTTCATGGCTTATATATCTATGGTTCATTGTGGTTTCATTATCATGGTAAGTTGCTTAGTTGATTATAATGGTGTCAAGGCTTACATATATACATATAGATTTCATGACTTATAATCTGAATAGTTGTGTAAACTTGAATTGGTTAACAATTTTTTTTGTGTGAATTAATATTGCTCTTGTTGAGACAAAACAAAGGGGGAGAAGGATGTCCCCGAGTTGAATATAATTCTTAGAAAGTAAAGCATGTTGATAGGGGGAGTTGTATTAACCCTATTTGATGGATTGACACTTTTTGAAGGATTGACAAAAAGGGGGAGAAAAATATGAATATGTATGAGGTGTATTGAACATGAATGATATGAGCTTGAAATCAATGAAAAGTGATTCATTATAAGGTGTATTGAACATGAATGATATGAGCTTGAAATATGAATTTTGTGTATTGAACTTGAATGAATGATATGAGCTTGAAATCAATGAGAAGTGCTTCATTAGAAGTGCTTCATTACAAATGAAAGGGGGAGCAATACCTGGTATGTGATCTATATTGTTGTCAGCACACGATGATCATTAGTTTAGAATTTCAATTTTCATATTATAAAAGTTTTGTCATCATAAAAAAAGGGGAGATTGTTGACTCAATGCCTTGATTTTGATGATAACAAAATATTGTGTTAGTGATCTAATGATTCTACTTAGGGTGCAGATCATTGTATGTATTAATATCTCTTAGAATCATGCCTATTGATCAATGCTCAAATGGCCAAAGAAATCAAGGAAGTGAGTTCTGGGCAAGAGGTGTCAACACATGCTCTTGAGGTGTCAACACATGAAATCTAGAAGCACTTAAGGAGTCGACACTTGTTCTTGAAGTGTCTACACATGAAGGCAATAGATGGGAATCCGGAATGGAAATGTCGACACATCGGGTTGAAGAGTCGACACATATAGACAGTGAGCAATCCGGACTTGAAGGTGTTGACACATGAAGACAGTGTCAAAAGACTTGAAGGTATCGACACATGAAGACAATGTCAAAAGACTTGAAGGTGTCGACACATGACTTTTAGGTGTCGACACATGAAGAAAGTGTCAAAAGAATTAAAGGTGTCGACACATATCATTGAAGTGTTGACACATAGAGACAGGGGCAAAATATTTGAAGACTGATGATCAAGTGTCGACACATGACTTCGAAGTGTCGACACATGGAGACAATATGTATTAACTGAAGAAAGAAGGCTTGAAGTATCGACACATGCAACTAGTGGCTTCAAACAACATAGGAGGTGCCGACACATGTTACTGAAGTGTCGACACATGAAACCCAGAAACGCTCAAGATGTCGACACATGAAGAAAAGTGTCGACACATAATGGCTAGTTTTTTAAACGCAGGGCGGTCTGAATCCGCATTTAATGATCCCCAACTACCACCAACGGAAAAATTTACTTTAAGCCATTATATACGAGCCTCCAAATGCATTTATACACAGGAGTCACAAGCCTATTGCAATTGATTGATCATCAAAGAGCTTTAAAGTCATTATTCTCTGAAAATTCGTTTGGTTCTTAAGTGTGAGCATTTAGTGAGTCATTCCATTCTTATCTACTCTTGTTAGAGAGTTTGTTTAACACTTGTATACTTGTAAGTTTGAGTGTAGCTTGGACAAAAACACTTGGAAGATTGAGTGGGTCTTTTTGGACAAAACCGCTTGGAAGAACTTGGGTGAAGTTCTTGTGTAAAAGTGAGCTGAGCACTTGGTAAATCAACACCCCACCTTGTAATTGTTGATTGCAGTCGTGGAAGAAGGAGGTCTTGTGGAGGATGTAGACCACACATTGTGGTTGAACCTCGGTAAATCTTGGTGTGCTTTCTTTATACCTTGTTTTTACCTTTTTCTTGTCTTTCTTGCATTGCATATTACTTAGGTTACTGTTTTATTGATTAGATTAATTTTAATCAATTATAATTGCAATAAAATTTTGAAAAACCCAATTTACCCCCCTCTTGGATTGCCTTTTGGGCCAACAATCTACTGTGTGTATGAGAGAGAGAGAGAGAGGGAGAGAGAGAGAGGGTGGGGGTGGGGGGTTTATCGTGCGGGGATGATTTGGGGCTGCTGTTTGGGTGTTGCTGATTTGGGTGTTTGGTTTTGTTAGAAAAATAACATTTAATTAGAGTAGAGAAAAAGTAAGGAGTATTGTTAGAGAAAATTGTTAAAAAATGCTCTCCTAAAAATTAAGGGATCCCCTATTTCATTAAAATTAGAGTAAAAATAGGGAGTATTGCTGGAGGTTCTCTTAGGGGACTTAAATATTGTTCCAGTATGGAGACATAATGCGGGGTGGACTTGGGTAGTTAAACGAACAAGTAGCAGCAGCTGCTGATTTTAATTCTTTGTTAGAAGAATTCCAAGGGTTTTTGGATTTACTTGTCAAATAAAAGGGGTGGCATGGGTGCTGTAAAGAGCAAAATTGTAAATTCTTAAGTGGCAGGACAGGTTTCCAGATTCTGAGGATGTTTTTGAAGCCCCTGGATCGTTGTTCCATTGTGGTGGTAATTTTACCTGAGGCAGGCAGGTAGCTAGGACTTAGAAGCCTTTAAAATTTTGGATGAATCATTCCAGGTTTTCTGCCTGGTATTATTATCTAGCAATCACTCTAGGGTTTCAACAAGTGTATGTTGAGGTTATGCCTTAAGCTTAGAAGGTTGGAAGCCTTTGTTAAGGGATCTTAATAGGGAATGCTATAGTAGTGACATTTAGAAGTGGAGGGATATGGATACTAAGTCTGTATTAACTCAACTTCAAGAGATCGAGCAGTGTTTTTCCCAACCTCGTGTCATGATCTGAACCTCCAGTCAGTTACTTGAGAAAGAAACTCTCAAGTATATTGAATTGAGTGCTACTGTGGAAGCCTAGATTCAAGCTTTTGCTGATGATTTGTTTTTGGGTGTGAATTGGGGATAATGTGCAGACACTATTAAGGCTGGTTTGGATGCGTATTATTACCTATGTGCATGGGCCTAACCAACTAATCTTCAAAAGAATCCCTTCTTTTCTGGTGTTAGTTAAGGAGTTGAGTGGATGTAGTGTGTATCCCTGAGCCTGAGCCTGAGCCTGAGCCTGAGGGGAACACTTTAGCTTTAGGTAAGTACGTTGGTGTGCCTTTGATATCTACAAGGTTAAAGGTATCCAGCTGAAAGAGAAATTCCTCTAGAGAATTCATTCAATATGTCGTCCTATTTAGCGTTAATTCACGTCTATTGGTGGTGGTGGTCCTTGTGTATTCTGCGGCACATAAAAGAATGTTTAAAAGAAATACAGAGCTTGTTGAGGGCTTGGCTTTCTTATAGCCTAGGATTTAGTAAGGCATTCTGTGGCTAAAATAGAAGGTGGTTTGGGATTTGGGGCCCTTGACAATGTTGGAATAAGGCTACTATTATACTATATTATATCAAGGCATGCATTTAT
>BRYF01000025.1:1202500-1207500 GCA_030159135.1 Actinidia polygama | reverse complement strand
AAAAGATGAGAAAAATTTACTAAAAATACAATTAATCCAAAACAATCTAATTTATCCTAAATAGGGCCATGGTCGATGATGTGTAAACAATAATAATTTCTTTTTCTTTTTGGCCAAAGTTTTTTGTCACATAAATGCATACACAATATTTTTGAATCATATATATAGTGGATTAAAATAAATATATAAAAAAATTTATAAAGAAATTTCGATAAAAATTATGTAAGAGAAATAATTTACGTATAATTTATAACGTAATTACAATATGAGTGTTTTAGATGTGGGATTAGTAGGGGGCGGGGACATAGTAGAAAAATAATTTAACCCAACCTTATGTTTAATTCTTGGATGAAGCATTAGAATCCTATTCCTAATGGAATAATAGATAAGAGATCACATTTTCAATCCTCCTATATCTAAATGGTAGAATTATGGGGATCAAATTATAGCATTTTTATTTTTTTATCAAGATTCCTTTCTTCCAAATACGACCTAATATTTATCATAGAATTGGTCAAGGGGGAAAGATACTCCCTCCCAGAGTTATTAAAGGTGCGCTGAGGCTCACCCAGACACACCCAATGCGCCTCTACGTGTGACAGGCGAGGCGATGTCAATAAGGTGTACCAAAGACGGAAGAGGCACAAGAGGCACGCGCCTCTTTCAAATGTTGCAAACTTTTAAAAAACTGATTTAACCCTTTGGATGAAGGACACATCCAACAACATAGATCAATTATTTAAGTCTTAAAAAAAAGGATTTCTCTTCATTTTACCTGAGTCTAATAAAAAAAAAGACGAACGTCAATGTCGCTGGGTGTTGGTCGCCTCTCTCACCGTCATCGCTGCCGACTGCTTTAGCCGTTGTCGCTGCTCTTATCTCTGATTTGTCTCTCTCTTGGGTAATGGTATATAAGTTTTGGACAGTAATTGTTATGGGTTTTTTTATTTGGATAATAATATAAGCAAAAAATTGGTAAGCAAAAAATATAAGTATGGCTGAATTAATAACCAAGTTAAGGAAAAAAGTTACTAAATTAAATAATTTTTTTATTAATGTTTTTGTAAATTTCTATAATAAATAGTGCCTTGTGAATTGTGAATAATGGCTATTGTTTTTATGGCTTTTGTGATGGTAAATAGTTCTCAAATTATTTTTGTGCTTTTAACTTGTGAATTGCAATTGGACTGTGTTTCAACTTTGAATTATTTATCTATATTAGATTCTCTTTTTTCCTATCAATAATGTGAGCCTCACTTCAATAAGGCCCATGCCTTGCCTTGTGCCTCTCACTTGGGGCCTATAAACTTTTGGGCCTCGGCTTGACGTGCCTCTAGCCTTTAATAAGTCACTCCATCCAGTGAGTTTGTCCATTTTAGGGAATCTAACTTTTTAAGGGGTCATTGATTGATTAAACACTTCAAAAGTTACAGGTTATTAAAACTACCCTTCAACAATTTGAAATTACCTAAAAATAAAATTTTGAATGTGTCACATCAATTAAAAAATGAGGGACAAAAGGAAAGTCCACATTGTTTTGATGGTTCATTTTAGAAAGTAGACAAAAAAATTTAGGACATCCAAAAAGGGTAAAGTGGATAACAAATTGGGACAAAAGGGTATTATTATATTACAAATTAACGGCGAGGTTGACTTTAAGCAATAGTGAAGACATGGGTTTTAAGTAATACGTCGTCATTTTGCTATTTTTTATCTGCTAGCAAAGTCGAAACCTTTCATTTAAGATCCAACCGTGCTTGTAGGCTCAAATTCACTACTTAATTTGAGAAGCCAACTTCAGCCAATCCGGATTCCTTCTTTATTACCTATTCTTGATGGGGACTTTTCAAACCTTGGTGCTAGAGGTGAGAGATTGCGGACTATCCATTCTCCCCATGTATCCTTCTTGCAAGTCTTTCATAGATAAAATTAGTGATGATCCAAATGTCATATTTTTTGCTTCTATAAGTTGATTATGTACTATGTGTGTCTCTTCAAATAATTTACATGGTGTACACTCATAAAAAACTCAACACATGACTCATTTCAAATAGAAGTCAAGTCCAACTTACGTCCATGGTGGTGCATCGGGTGTTAGAGGAATGAGCAAAGCATTGATCACTTATTTTTCCATTGTCCGGCGGCCATGATGTTGTGGCATAAGTTGTTTCAGTAGTTACAAGGACATGGAGGATATGGAGGATGTGGATTGTTTAGCTACACTTTCAAGTTCCCAAATGTTCGTCATTATAAAAGTTTTGGGCTCCGATAAGATGGCCAAGCACTTTGAAGTTGTGCCATTTGTGCTATCCTTTGGGTTATCTAGACAAAAATAAATGTAAAGAGTTTTTATTGACAATTTTGATGATAAGAGGATTGTGAGATAAGATAAACTTTTCGTCTTCTTTTATGTGTCATCACCCTCCAGTGTTTCTACGTTTATGATTTTAGAGATTGGAGAACCATTTGTGAGTTGTAATCTTGGCTCTTTTTTCTCTTTTTTTACCCCTATTTTGGTGAATTCCTTGTCCTCCTTAAAGTCTTCATATTGCTATTTATTCCTTTTCCATTTCACAAACCAAACCTAACCAAACTAAACCATGTGTCTCAATCAATTGGGGTCGACTAAATGAATCCTTATTCGTCATCCACTCTGTTGAGAGCAAAACAGAGCTTCAAAAATTTCCTATACATCTCTAAACATGTTCTTTATTCAAGTAGTAACATTTATATTGCTTTAATTAAATGAACTCATAACTAGTATTTTGATGTCCTGTTTTGGAAACTATCTTCTGAAATTCACCTCAACCAAACAAGGAATTTATCAAAACAGATGAGTGGTAACACAAGAAAAGATAAACTAAGAAATGAACAGGTAAGCAAAGTTAGCAGTGGCACCATTGAAGTAAAAATGGCAGCCATTTGATGGTGTGCCGTGTACCATGTGATAGACGAACTAATGCTCCTTCTAGGAAGATTGTTTTGGTCCACGATGAGATGCTAAAGAAAGTGAAATATAAGACACGGAGAACATAGGTTAAGGAAGTAGGGATATGATTGAGATGTAGTGCAAGAGAGGAGGTCAAATGTAATTTGGTATTCACAAATTTCTGAACATGGGCTGTAAAGGATCACCCATGGGTCATTCATTATATGGGTCTAGTAGTTACATGAATCTACACTTCGATACATTTAAGCCCGTGTTTTATTCAATATATGCATACATTATTAGATTTATTTTGTTCCCGTCATAGATTCATTCCACCTAGACCTCTAGGGAACAGGAAAAGACTTTTGACTTAAACACATGTTTGTAGTCGTGTAGAGCCTACAAATTGATGCAAGTTCAAGAATTTGAAGAATGAATGAGATAACAAAATTTCTAGCAGCTCTCAACCTCTCGAGAATGTGTGATGCAATCCAATTCTTTGGTGTAATGCCAAAGAGGCCCTAGGTGTGATGCCTAAGGTAATCTAGGTGAGATACCTAAACTTTTAAACCCGGCATCTTCTTCTTTCACTGGTCTAATACTCAATTGCAGCTACTATTTAATGTCCAAAACAACTCCTAACATTACATATTCCCATCACCCCTAACAAAGAATACTTAATTGATGAGATGGTTTCAGTAGAGCCCTATGCGATTGGAACACAGGTTTGTTGACCCTGACCTATAAAAGTCAAAATATGTATTGAAAACTGTCCAGATAAGACTACTATCGTTTGTTGAAATAAAATAATACTACTATGCTAAAATTTTGAATCACGCATAGTTCCGATTGGCCTTGACTTGAAATCTTGCTACTTTCTTGAATTCAATTTTACTTGCTCTCCTAATGGATTGCATCCCAGATTGATTATACCAGATCAAAGTATTTTTCTAGTTCATTTGTATTCCTCAAAATTTGACCAATGTTCCTTTTATTTCGAGAAAATATAGCATAGTCGAACTGCCACCTGAAAGAATCTTATCTCGACTAGTGCAAACATGGAGATTCTCACGCAAGTGTCTAGTTATTATCCTTTCAGCACTTATAATTAAAAGAATTAAAAAAAATCATATCAGACGCTAAAAGTGATTTCACTTCCCCAATTATTAGGTCTCCGCAGTATCTTTTTGAATTGTGAAGATCCATATCCTAGTAAACCTAAGCCAAAATAACTAAAGAATACTTGCATTGCAAGCAGCTTTCCATCTGCTGAAACATTAAATGCTGAAACTGGATCTCGAACTATGTGCTTTGAGCTCACCCTCTTCCGTGAAGAAGTGTCCCATTTTACGATACTTCCACTTCGACCTACATTAGCAGGACGAGGTTTATGATTTTTAGCTCACAAAAAGACTATAAAGGGAAGTAACTTCTTTAGATAGAAAAAGAGGAAAGCATAAGATCCAATAAAAGAACCTCGCATGGCAGTAATATAGAGAACTGGATTCTTGTCACTACTTAGTGAGAACTTGCAGAAGCCAAAAATCTCATCCTGGATAGGAGAATCAGATTAAGTCAGTTACACAACCACAAGAAACAAATATAAATTTAGCTGATTGGGTGAGCTTGCTCTTTCCTGTTTAATTCTTTTTAAAATATTAAAAAAAAAATGCATCCGTTGGTTGCTTTGTGTGTGCGCGTGCCCGGGTGGGTGGGTGTAGGGAACAACAAGAAGAAGGAAGAAGAATGCAGAGGGAACAACAAGAAGAAGGAAGAAGGAAAGGGTGGGGGTGGGGGTTAGGCGTCTTGCTACTCCACTGAATGTTTGTATGAACTTAATTCCTATTATTGCTCACATTTTCAAATGATAAAGCCACTACAGGAGTTGATGATGTTACATCCCAAACCCTACCAGGGCCACCGCTTCCTACTGACACAAGAAACTTCCCATCAGGGCTGCATGACAAGGCAAAATCGTCAGCAAAAGAACATTTCAAATGAAGTCAAAAGTTGTTCAGCCAAGCTATTACTGTGAACCTGAAATCTAAATCCTTCACAGACGTATGGGCAT
>BRYF01000025.1:1195000-1197500 GCA_030159135.1 Actinidia polygama | reverse complement strand
AGGACCCTGTGATGTTGTGTAGATAGATTAGATTACTTGTTATGTAATTATATTGGCCATGTAATGTATGTATAACAAGAGAATGGTCTGATATGTATGTAATTAGTTGAACTTAGGCACATCTCTGTATACGGTACGGACGTGACACTTTACTATTTTCAATTGCTAAAACGTTTCCGCGAAAAAAAAATTATATCATTTTAAATAAGTTTGCACAGGTGATCAACCAGAAGACAGGTATGTTGGCCTTGGCGGGCCAGCTGCTAGCCATCACGCACCCACGATCCGCATAGGCCGGGTTGCGGGGCGTGACATCTATCATAAGAAAAATAAAAGTTATGTACTATTGCGCAGTTAATCATCTATTTCCAACAAACTGCAGACTAATTTAAACTACTCAAATTATAAGTAAAAGATTTATATATATTGATACTACTGTCTTGACATAAAAACACGCATAAGCATGAACTTTTACAATTGCATTCGACAATCTTCATGTTTTGAAATCATTGCATAATTAACCCCATACGCATGAACTTTTACAATTTGCATTTGACGCTTCTTCATGTTTTAAAATGATTGCATAACAACGCCATCACCAATAGTATCAAAGATAACTTTTCCAATATATGTGACTAATCAATCATTGATTATGATCCCATTCAGTAATGTAACCGACTCCTTAAAAATTTGATTGCCCAAAAAACTATTTCTTCACAACTAGTAAAGTTTGCCAAAAAAGATCTCCAACCCAATACTTCGGAGACACAAAATAATATTTTTGTACAAAAAGTGATTTTAGATCATATTACACAAAATCCAACCAGATTTCTTAGTGTCTATCTCTATTTAAAGAAAAAAAGCAGCGCTTATTTCTCTCCAAAACTCAATCATTTCCCATTTTTCCTCCTCAAATTATTAGTTTTCAAAACATTTGTTAAATACACATTGAACATTGGTCTCACTATAAAGGTATTGTGAGTATCTTTCCAATATACTAATTTAGGAAAAAATTGGACCATAATATCAAAAGTTGCACATTATTTAGAGTGTTAATATAATATAGAGAACAATCTTCATAATTTGAATGAGTCTCCACCCAAGCAGCTTAGTCTATTTTTTTCAACTTTATCTTCAATTAGTGCTACGTCTATCAGGTCACAAATATTTCCATTTCTAATTCTAGTCTACCTAGTCTTGCCATGCATCCGCCTTAATATTTCATTTTAACGACACTAAATTTTATTTATATAATTCTCAAGTGATCCAACAAATTTATATACACATCGAATGTGAATATATATATACACACACGTCTGCATATGAATTTATGTATTTAGACAATAGGAATAGATGCGTGATTTATAGAGGAAAGAGTGAGAAAATGGGTTCACGGGCTGATCGGAGAGGCAATTGGAGGCGCAATCGAAGTGGGCGAGCAGGAGAGCATTGGGGATGCCATTGCGACCTTCGCCACCCGCCTCCGGCCAAAACCACATGGAAGATCGGCGGTGTGGCTGGTGGTGATCCGTTGCCAGAGGGCTCATCCTCGCCGTCGGGTGTTGGTTTCGGGTCAGATCTGGTTGCTGTGGGTGGGACCCACGAAGCTCCGTATAGAGGAATGCCGTATTTCTTGCAGTTTGTGTCATTGGCCATCTCTCTCTCTCTCTCTCTCTCTCTCTCTCTCTGTGTCCCTCCGTCGTACGTTTATATTCAGCTTCGAGTCTTCGACATGGCTAATTTCCCAAACAGAACCGTTTTTTAAACTTAATTCCCAAATTGGGGTCTAATTTAAGTTTATTCCCAAACCCGTGTAAAGCGCCATTTCAAATGGCTCTTTTAATAAAAATGCCATTTGAAATGGCGCTTTTATTCTGTTCCTAAATACGTGTATATACGGAATAAAAGCGTTATTTCAAATGGCGCTTTTAAAAGCGCTATTTCAAATGGCGCTTTTAAAATAGATAACCCTAGTTCATTCATTCTATCTTCCTCACTTCCTCACTCCTCCCAGACAACACAAGACGCTCGAGACGCAGCTCTGCTCGATCTTCCTCACAGAGACGCAGCTCTGCTCGTGATTACCGGTACGTCTTCTTCTTACATCTATACATAAGTTGCTTTCTGATTATGTCATGGGTACATGGCTGCACCTTGCTGCACGCAAGTGCCATTTCACCACGAGTTTCTGAATATCAAGTCCATCAGTGTAGACTACAGCCCCTGCCGCCTTGACCTTGAAACTAGCTCTAATAGGTTGAATGAATTGTTAACATGAAAAATTGATCTGTGATATAGTGTTTTATCTATAGGAATTGAAAGCAGCTATGTCACATAAATTGTGGGGGCATGAAGGATGCTGAACAGCTTAGTGCTTTACCCTCCTTGTTCCCTAAGGTGAGGAGAATGCTCAATAACCATTAGACTTGATTTTGACAGTTAGTGGGCAAAATAGTGAAGACTGTAAATAACAAAGTGTACTTATAGATCATATGTATCT
>BRYF01000025.1:1180000-1182500 GCA_030159135.1 Actinidia polygama | reverse complement strand
CCCGAGCTTTATTAATTCAAGCTAATCTTCCAAAGAAAATTTGGGGAGATGCCATCCTAACTGCCACCTATCTCATCAACCGAACACCCACCCCTATCTTTCAAGGAAAACCACATTTTGAGATGCTATTCCACAAACAGTCCAAATATGACCATTTACGAGTTTTTGGATGCTTTTGTTTTGCCTCAACACACCACCATCGCCCCACAAAGTTTGATGCCTGAGCCACACATTGTCTCTTCCTCGGATATCCATACGGTCAAAAGGGATACCGAGTTTATGATCTCTCAACTGGTAAAATTTTTGTCTCACGTGATGTTCTCTTTTATGAAAATATTTTTCCTTTTCCATCTTTCGCTGCAAATTCTCCTCTTGTGCTTCCTCACACTCAACCACCAACATATGATGATGACACCTCAAATTCATCCCCCTCTTCCAAGTCCTATGTTGAATCCTTTTCATCCTAACCTATTTCTCATGAAGCCTCTCCTTCAAACTCCAACATTGAAGTTTTATCCCCAGACTCCCTTTCACCACGTATTCCTTCGCCCACTGCTCCATGCATTGAACAAAACTTTCCAACTTCATCTCCTGTCCTACAAAGTCCTCCCTCGTGGCTGACACGAACTACAACAACACCTAGTTATCTCCGTGAGTATCATGTTAGTATCTCTCTTCCTTCAAGGAACGTTCTGTCATCTAACTCGAGATTGGTCACAACTACAGGTATCACTTACCCCTTATCTGATGTGCTTTCATATGATAAATTATCACCCAAACACCGTGCCTTCACCATTTCTCTTTCAAGAGAAAAAGAACCATCATCCTTTGCACAGGCAGTTCGTGATCCTAAATGGCGCCTTGCTATGCAACACGAACTTGATGCTCTCCAAGATAATGGCACATGGTCTCTTCAAACTCTACCTCTTGGGAAGAAACCGGTTGGATGCAAATGTGTGTACAAGATCAAATTCAAACCTAATGGTACTGTTGAACGCTATAAGGCTAGATTGGTAGCAAAAGGATACAATCAAATTGAAGGGTTAGACTACCGTGAGACTTTTGCTCCCGTTGCAAAACTTGTGACTGTTCGTCTCCTCCTTGCTATGGCCTCAACTCACCATTGGCATCTTCATTAATTCGATGTCAATAATGCCTTCTTACATGGAGATCTTGATGAAGATATTTACATGTCTTTACCTCTTGGTTTTGGACGAAAAGGGGAGACACGAGTTTGCAAACTTCACTCTCAAACAAGCTTCCCGTCAATGGTTTATGAAACTCTCAACTGCCCTCAAACGAGCCAACTATAAACAATCAAAAGCTAATTATTCCTTGTTCGTCTGATCCCAAGATGGTAAATTCACTACCCTCCTCATTTATGTAGATGATATTATTCTAGCAAGAAACAATCTATAAGACATTGGAGACACCAAGCTATTTCTAAAGAATCAATTTAAATTGAAAGACCTTGGACAATTGAAATACTTTCTAGGTATAGAAGTTGCTTGATCCAACAAAGGCATTGCTCTTTCACAACGAAAATATGCCCTCGAAATTCTTGAAGACGTTGGATATCTCAGTGCGAAACCAGCTTCTTTCCCCATGGAACAAAACTTATCCCTCAGTAAGTTTGATGGTGACTACATTAGTGATCCTTCCTCATATCGAAGACTTGTTGGGCGACTGATTTATTTGACTATCACTCGACCCGACTTGGCATATGCGGTCCATGTTCTAAGTCAATTTATGGACAAACCATAGGTTCCACATTTAGAGGCAGCACATCGCGTCTTGACCTATGTGAAACAAACACCAGTTCAAGAATTTTTTTTTCCTACAACTAGTTCAATTCAATTAAATGCCTTTTGTGATGCAAATTGGGCTCGATGTCCTGATACTCGATGATCTGTTACTGGATATTGCATATTTCTTGGCAATTCATTAATTTTGTGGAAAACCAAGAAGCAAACTACAGTGTCACGATCCAGTGCAGAAGCTGAATACCGATCTATGGCTGCAACTTGTTATGAAATTACCTAGTTGACATACATTCTACATGATTTGTGCATCAAGCATTCACACCCTACTAATCTATATTGTCACAATCAAGCAGCACTCTACATTGCTTCAGACCTAGTTTTTCATGAGCGAACGAAACATATAAAAATTGATTGTCATGTTATACGAGAAAAGGTTCAAGAAGGAATGATCAAAACAGCTCACATATCCACATCACACCAGCCAACCGACATTTTTACAAAGCCATTGAGTTCTTCACAATTCTCGGCTTTACTTGGCAAGTTAGGAATTATCAATATATATTCCAAACTTGAGGAGTGTTAAGGAATGTAAAGTCAATTAACGCACAATTCTAGGATCTTTTTCAATTCTAGACAACCAACCTTCTTTATTCTGTTTTTCCATTTATGTAGGAATGTAAATAGGCAATTACAATGTATATGCCCTAATTTAGGATCTAAATTAGTTTCCTTCCTTA
>BRYF01000025.1:1155000-1157500 GCA_030159135.1 Actinidia polygama | reverse complement strand
CCTTGCCGCGATTGGTTATTCCTCTTTCCAGTTGGAGGATGCTGGACAAAGGCCGACGCTGATGCTCCAGCTTCTTGAATTCTCTTCCTCGTTGGACAATCTCTGATCTGATGTCCTGTTTGGCCACACCCATAGCAAGCTCTACTTCCCATGAGACATTCTCCCCAATGTTTCTTCTGACAAGTTGTGCAAGTCGGTGCTTCATTTGAGCGGTTACTTCCTTGACTCCCTATACTCCTTTGCGGGTTTGACGAATTCCCATTTGACGATCCTGAACTCTGTCGTTTTGAGCTTTGTCCTCTGTTTATATTTCCTCCTAACCTCTTCTTTCTAGTTTCTCAGAATTGAGATATCTCATTTAAAGATTCTTCAGCAATTAGTGTTGCATGAAGAACCTCCTGATGAGTTGGTAGTCGCAAGATATCCACCTTATTCTTGATGTTCTATCGTAATCCAGCTTCAAACCTCCTCGCCTTGCGAGATTCTGTTGGCACTACATGTTGAGCATATCGTGACAACTCCATAAACTTAGCATTATATTCTACTACTGTCGTGTTCCCTTGCTTCAAATTTAGGAATTCCTGAATTTTCTGATCTCGTACCATCTCAGAAAAATACTCCTCATTGAATACTTCTAAAAACCTCCGCCATTGCCATACTGGCTCCAACGGCTTCTTTAATTGCCACCATATCAAAGCAGCTCCTTCAAAAGTGAACGTGGCGAATACTACTTTCTGTTCCTCCGTGCATGGTAGAACTTCAAACACTCTCTCGATTCCCAAGAGCCAAGACTCTGCGGCCATGGGATCGGGTGTTCCATAGAAAGTCGGGGGCCTTAACTGCTGAAACTGCTTAATCGTGGTACGTGGCATCGCCCCAGCTCCTGGCATTTGCATTGCAGGTTGTTGTGGTGCGTCATCGTGGTTATTGTTATTGTGGACATCGTGGACCACTTGGACGAGTCCTTCTAAAATCCTCTCTATATGATCTACTCGATCTTCGGGGTCTACTGCCCCTCTGCGGCCTCGGCCTCTTCTAGGCGGCATAACTTCTACAATCACATCAACCATTTAGACATGTCTCTTAACAATTTCTATATTACATCTTAGCATGGGATAGCATAGAATATAACATGCAACACATAGTCATATATTCTCGTCGATCCTAGACTTCTATCTAGAATGACTCTATCGTAGGGGTAAACCTATAGCTCTGTGTACTGTGTAAACCTAATACTTTGATAAACGTAACTTAACTCTAAGGTGTCAACCTTGGGCTCTAATACCACTCTGTCACGCCCCGCAACCCGGCCTATGCGGATCGTGGGCGCGTGATGGCCGGCGGCTGACCCACCAAGGCCAACTTACCATTTCTTCCGGTTGATCACCTGTGCATGTGCATTTATAATGCTATTAATTTTTCTTTTCGCGGAAACGTCATAGTATCTAAAAATAACAAAGTGTGTATGTCTATACAGTATACAGAGCTGTGCCTATGTATTTCAATTTACATACATCCCAAATCAAACTTTAAACTTACATAGACTAAATACATAACATAGGGTCTCGCCCTTACAATACAACATAAAGCCTCTCTGGCTTACAAAACTAAGTCTGACTTGTTCAACCTCCTTTCGGCTCCTCGGATTGACTACCTGAAATTTATTTTTCTAAAACATAAGCCAAAGCTTAGTGAATAACAACGAATGCATGAACGTAAAATACCATCGATCATTTTCATATCATACATAGCATAGCATAGCGTAAGCAATGTGAGCATCGTATACATTTCTTGAACATTTAACTTTCATAAACATGGCATCACATGCTTTCATAAATATACATAGCATATCATAAAACGTAACAACCCGGCATGACATGATGACCATATAGGTCGGGTGGCTCTTTAGGCCTGAGATATCTCTTTTGTAGATGGCTTTATTTCACGTCCTCCCATCTACCCTTTAGGACTGGCTGACTTTGTTTAATTCCCGTCAATGAGGACCCCGAGTGTCACATGCATATAATTTGAACATACTTGTTTTCGTATAAACCAAGCATCCATTGGTTTTCATACATAGCATAAACATTGGCATACTTTTGCAAGACATGGCATTTACATTGTAAATACATTTGATGCATTGAAAACATGGAAAACATTTGTACATACATAATATACTTTGAAAATATTTTGAAAATACATAATTTTGTTCATAGCATCGTGTTACTCACCTGGGATTCCTTGGTTAGGTTCTACGCTCGGCGTTCCTACATGTAAGGGAAGGAATTATCACTCTTATGTACAATAATTAATCGGCATAATGTAAACTTTTGATTAAACCTAGGTATTATCGTACTAGGTCCAAACCTCTTGGACATGTACTTAAAGTCTCCAAATGTTAACCCGATTGGCCTGTCATACTATGGTTGTAATTATGAAGTTTTAAGGAAAAAGGTCAAATCTGCCTAATAATGGTCTGGGCGTTCGAACACTCAAAAGT
>BRYF01000025.1:1140000-1142500 GCA_030159135.1 Actinidia polygama | reverse complement strand
ATGGACAATGCCCACACCGGGCCAAAAGAATATTACCATCCCCAAAATATTACATTAAGATAGTTCCTAGACAAAAGAAATGTGACGGCAATCAACATGCCTCACGACTCAGGATCACCCTCGGTACCTGAAATTTACTTTATAGTAAAGGTGAGTTACCTTGAAAAGATTTAACAATGGACTTGATGTCTTAAGCTAAAAACCATGATACATATCATATACAATGAAAACATGATATAATAAAATACGCTTTCATTTATTAAATCAATGAGTTCACAAACTCCTCAGCTTTTCTCAAAACATTACTCAACCATTTAAAATGACACCTAGGCTAATACCTAATCAATCTCATTGTACCCTAAGCATATGAGACAATATCCGGCCGCATTCCTCAGACTTTCACTGAAAAGGTCGACACTCCCTATACCTAGCCGCATTCCTCGAACTTTCACCGAAAGGGTCGACATTCCCTATACCCGGTTGCATTCCTCGGACTTTCACCGAAAGGGTCGACATTCTCTATACCATTTGCGCAGTTGCCATCTAGGACTTTAAATTTGTCAATTTCTTGGACTTTTACCGTGGGCTTTGACATTCCTAATTTTCAGGTATACTCATGTACCAAACTCGGTATATCCTAGCGTGTCATTTCCAAAACCATTTTCACATTAACCATTTTTAAAACCACTTCCATTAATTCATTCCCAAAATTATTTTCATGTAAACCATTCTCAAAATCATTTACAAATCTCAACATTTATAAAGATTGTATTTGCCCAACGCTATAATGCATCGACATAATATGCAACTACCAAATCTATCGATATAAATCATTATTGAAACTATTTAAATGCATTTACTTCAAAATTTTAGCCAACTCAGTTTCCAAAATATTTTCAATTACCAAGTATGCAGAAAGATCACATTTTTTAAATTCCACATACACAATTATTGCATTTATATAAAAAGAATTCATCCAATAATATAATATACACTATATCATTATGGACCAAGATAAACCATTTTAAAAAAATAATAATAATGTTTATTTATTTATTTATTTTTACTGTTTATAGGTGTCGACACTAGTGTATGACTAATTTCTAAGGCATATGAACCCTAAGGCATATGACTGATTTCTTTAATTTTTCAAGCCTCTGTGCATTGGAACACTACATAGAGGTGTTCAAACCATAAAAATCTATTTTTTCTCTTAGCGTTTGAACGTTGATTCCTTTTGCATTTCTAGCGTTCAAACGCCAAACACAATTTCCCAATTTTTCTGTTCAGCTTTCCAACGCTGGTTTCTTCATGAGTTGAGCGTTTGAACGCTCAATATATATTTTACCTCATTTGACTTTTTCTCCCCTTTCTTCTTAATCGTTTTTAAGCTCTTGAAGCCCAATTCTTGAGATGCCCATTAGATATGACTTTGTATAATTTTGCGAGATCTTTTCAATGGCGCATCTTCGGTTCCATTCCAAGCCGCAAGTGAAAACTTTCACCATTCTCGAGACAAATCTAAGCAACGGCTCTCAATATGCGTGCTCGCACTCTGGATTACTTTTCAACTCCAAATCCTCATCTTTATCAACATTTATCTATAATGAACACAAAAATGACTTTTAGAACCAAACCTGATATAAAGACATAATTAACCTAATATAGGGCCAACTTAGATTAGATCGGTTTAGCGGCATTTGGACTGCAATTATGCAGTCTAATTAGCAACCCTAATCTTTTTGATATGAATTCATCCAACAATCATTTAGTCATGATCTTCTTATTATATCAACCACGCTATATTCTCTCCCTAGAAAATGGGGCATCGTATGAACTATGTGTCGACTTAAATAAAGTTTTGCAAGTATCATTTTCATAATTACATGGTACAACAAAAAGAAAGCATGCTTTTGAGCATAAAACATATCAGTTTTAAACGCAAATCATGCTTTCATTTATAAAACATAAAACATGTCACTTTTATACAGTGTAAAACATAACAAGACTCACCTCGTGCTTAACCTAGTGTTCTTTCTCTAGTTCTCTTTTTCTCTAACTCTTTATCTGTGTCTTTCTTTCTTCTAATCCTCTGTTCTTTTCTTTCTTTCTTTCTCAAAGTCTCTATTTTCATTTGTAGATAGCATCAACATCAGTGATGACAAATTCAAATAGTGATGCTTTTCTAGTAGTATCGGAAGATGAAAAGTCAAATTAGATATTGAATTCAGGAAGTGCTTATCACTTTTGTAGAGACAGAGAGATGTTCTCTACATATGAAGCATGTGAGGGACTTGTATGGATGGCGAACAATATGGAAAACACAGTTGTTGGAAAATGAATAGTTTGGTTTTGCATGGTAGATAGGAGGTCTCTGATATTGATCGTGGTAAGGCATGTTCCTAGTCTATGGAAAAATTAGATTTTCATTGGGATGCTAGACTCGAACGGTTGCAGCTTTGTGATTTCGCTCCCAAAAGTGAATTCCTTACCATAAGTG
>BRYF01000025.1:1135000-1137500 GCA_030159135.1 Actinidia polygama | reverse complement strand
TTTACTTTCTATACGTTTAGAACCTCTTCACTTATTGTGTAAAAACATAAGTCCATGGTTTTCTATTCATAACATTCTATTATTATCATGCATTTGGAAAACATGGCATTTATACATGAACATATACACTTATGCACTAAAATATGGAAAATATTGCATACAATATGGTTGTATTGAAAACATTTCGAAATTAAATATCTTTTGTTCATAGCATCATGTTACTCACCTCGCTTCCTTTAATTTGGTGCTAAATTCGGTGTTCCTACATATAAGGCACGGAATAACAATACTATGTCCAATAATCCGAGTATAATTGAAATAAACTAATACAAACTCCTGACTCACCCCGAATTACTCTCACTATAGGACAATACTCCAAGAAATAAGTTCGAAGGTCCCAAACTAACCATTCACCCAAACACTTTCATGTCCTAAGAAAAAAGAGCAAATTGCCTAAAACTTGGGTTAGCGTTCGAACGTGGCGTTCAAACGTCGCACTACAGTCTTTGGCGTTCGAACGTCCAAAGACCAAACTGGTGCTAACGGGCCTTGGCATTCGAACATCAGAAGACTTAACTTACCGTTCGAACGTGACGTTCGAACGTCCAGAGACTGACTTACCCACAACAGGCGTTCGAACGGAGCGTTCGAACGTCGGGCAATTTCTTTAGTTTGAGTTTTTGTCTTCCTCATCTTGTCACGCCTCGCAACCCGGCCTATGCGGATAGTGGGCACGTATGGCCATTGGCTTGTTACCAAGGCGTACTTACTTTACATCCGGTTGAACACCTTTGCATACTCATTTAAAATGATAATAATTTTTCTTTTGCGAAAATGTAACAAAAACTAAAAATAATAAAAGTATGACTGATATACAGAGTAGTGCCTAATCTTTAAACTATTACATACATAACTTAATTAAATTTAATCATACATAACCTTACTACATAAGATAGGGTCCAGCCCATCATCCAACAACATAAGGCCCTTGAGCCACAAAACTACAAACTCGTATGTTCACTTTCTTCTTAAGGCTCCTCGGATTGCCTTCTTGAAAAATGGTTTTCGAAAACATAAGTTAATTGCTTAGTGAATAACAATAATGCATGAACATAAAAATACCATGGATCAGCGTAATCATAATCATAAACATGTCGTAGATATTTCCTTTGAAACAATTTCTAAATTTTAAACCGTATTACAATGTAACGGTTAAAACATTGACTTTAATCATGTAACCTGGTGTATCTTTCAAAACGTGAAACTCTTCATATATTATAATCATATCATCATTTGAAATTCTTTCATATTCATAAGTTTATAGCTGTAATTTTGTGAGTACTTGAAGTACTTGTAACTGTAAATCTGTATCTGTATATCTATACATAAAAGGTCTAACAACTCAGCTCTGGTACCCCTTCGGGCACAAACTCTGGTACCCTTTGGGCACAAACTTTGGTAACCCTTCGGTTACAAACTCTGGTACCCTTTGGGGCATAACTCTAGTAACCGTATAGGTCACGCTGGACTCTTTAGGCCTGGGACGTCTCCCACTCTAGATAGTTTATTTCACATCCCCTATCATAGGACTATCAGGCTGGATTAAGATCTTGCCACGAAAAGACCTCGAGTGTTACTATACTTTAAACATACTCTGTTTCTCATTTAAAATACTTTTCTAGCTATACTTTAGAACTCTTTACTTTTTATGGGAAACATTTATCCATGGTTTTTGATTTATAATATACTAGCATTCATATTCCAGTCACAAGACATGGCGTTTATACATGAACATATACATTTGTGCATGAAAACATGGAAAACCTTCCATGCAATATACTTTGTATTGAAAACATTTCAAAAATACATAACTTTTGTTCATAGCATCATGTTACTCACCTCGGTTCCTTTGGCTAGGTGCTAGACTCGTCGTTCCTACACATATGGTACGGGAACATTAATACTATGTCCAATAATGGTACGAATAAGCAAATCAAAACAATACTAATTCCCGACTCAACCCAAGGTATCCCCATTGAATGCTAAGGCTTAGATTGAAAATGTAACTTTCTGAAAATTCGAACTCATTCGAACGCCCCGTTCCAACGCCAAGGCTTAAATTGAAAATATAACTTTCTGGAAATTCGAACTCATTCAAACACCCAGTTCCAACGCCAAGGCTTAAATTGAAAATGTAACTTTTTGAAAATTCAAACTCATTCGAACTCCCCGTTGGAACGCTATGTTTTGGCATTCGAACGGTGGTCGCGGCCAACAGCAGAAATGGGTACAGATTTATATCAAAATTTTCTCCAAATCAACTCCAATCCTTTTCCATTTTTCCCAATACTCCTAGGATACTAAATGTACACTAAGAGGGCAACAATAACTCATAATGAGACAAAACTAACAATTGAATCATAAAGAATCTAAAACTTAAAAAAAACTAAAACCCTAATATGAAAATTTTGGGAATTTTCCTAGTCTCATTCCCAAATCC
>BRYF01000025.1:1120000-1122500 GCA_030159135.1 Actinidia polygama | reverse complement strand
AGATGATAACCTTCGGCGTGATTCTCACTCCCGGAACGAATGCTTAGAATATTTAGGGGTTATCCACCAATCAATAAGGAGGCTCTTACCTCACATGCCCGTCGAAACCTTGCTAAGGTGGTCGAGAATGACGTCCTCGCCGAGTGGTCCAAGTGATGGCTCGGACTCTGGGCTGCCCGCCGAGCTTAGATCGGATGGTATTGCCTTTTTTATGTTTCTAGATATTATTTTGACTTCGTCGCCTGATACGTTATTTTTATTTTGCAGCTATGTCTTCCAGAATCAACCTTTCTGATCTCGCCCAGAAGCTTGGGGCGAAGAAGGCTGCTTCTAAGGCCGTTCCTTCAACTATCAGGGGCGACAAACCGGTGGCAATCTCGACCCTCCCCAAGAAGGGCGTCGTCATCAATGAGAAGAGATCTCGGGACGACGCCTTGGAGCCCAACAAAGAAGATGGTTCCAAAGGCAAGGGTGTCGCGTCGCCACCCAAGAAGAAGATGAAATCCACTAGGGCGGTGAGCAGCATGGCCCGACCGCCTCTTGCGAGGTCGCCAGTTCACGGGGAGGGTTCGTCCACCTCACTGATCGCTGCCTTGGGGCCCGGTGCCTCCATATTGGCCAGTTCCGCCGTGGAAGATAAGGTTTTAAGTCGGGTGATTTCGCCGGCCAACAAAAAAGAGGTCGAATGCCTCTCCACGGATGATCTGGTCACAAGACCTTTCACGCCCTTGGCAAGGTTACTTTTCTTTCGCCGTTTTCACAGTTTCACGTTGTTTGCTTTATATTCTTCTATTGTTTTATTGACACTTATTTGTAGCAGGGAGTGGTGTATGTGTCGGCTCTCGCCCTCCACTGCCAGGATCTTCAGAATGACTTCGCCACCCAGCTCAAACGTGCCGACAACGCCGAGCTCAAGTTGGTGAAAGCCGAGAACTCAGCCCGCGAAGTGGAGGAACGTTTGGCTGCTTTGGGCGAGAAGGCGATGAAGGCCGAGGCAGAGTTGAAACAAAGCCTTGAGGCTCAGGATAGTCTAGAGGCTGCCGTGGCGGAGCTGTCAGACCAGCTGGCTCGTTCCAAAGAGCTCGCCATTGAGGAGTTCAAGGCCTCTCCTAACTTCGCAGGAGAAATCATGGACCAGGCCGCCACGTACTTCGGCGATGGGTTCGATATGTGTAAGAGTCAACTAGCTCGCCATCATCCCGATCTCGGCATTGATCTGGATGCAATGGAAATGGACCCAGAACTGATTGCTGAGGGATACCCACAAACATCAACATCATACAATGTATCAAAAATAATCTAACAATAGTTTCTCAACAAAATACAATGCAAGCATCCTAAATCAACCCATTCTTGCCGAGCAACCTACAAAACTGTAAGTGCAATATAAATAAGAGATTCAAGTGTAATAATAGAGTCGTATCCCCCCAAGATCAACTATTATGCATCCCATAACAACAACTGTCAACTTTGATTTAAAACTCGCAAGTCATAAACTCCCAACAATAGAAAACATAGGTTCCCCTCAAAGTGGCACGCCTTGCAACCCGGCCTATGCGGATTGTGGGCGCGTGATGGCCGGTGGCTGGCCCACCAAGGCCTACTTACCTTCATCTTGTGCATACTCATTTAAAATGATATAAATTTTCGTTTTAGCGAAAGCGTCATAATATCAAAAATAAGGATTGTGAAGTGCACACAATGTATGTAGAACTGTGCCTAAGTAATTAAACTTTACAGACATAATAAGACCAACTTTAATTATACATACATTATATGGCCATTATTGCTACATAATATAGAATCTAGTCTATTGACAAAATACATATAGCCCTTGGGCCACAAGACTAAAATCTGCACGTCAACTTCCTTCTATGGCTCTTCGGGTTGGCTTCCTAAAAAAGTTTTCGAAAACGTGAGCTAATGCTTAGTGAATAACCGCCAATACATGAATATAAAATACCATGAATTATTTTATATGATATATATGTTATTAACATAAAGTATGTGAGCATAACATAATTTCTTTTGAAATATGGATTTTCATAAACTTGAAGCTCACATAGACATGACATCACGTGTTTTCGTAAACATACATAACATATCAATAAAGGTGTAACAACTCGGCATAACATGATGACCATATAGGTCGGGTGGCTCTTTAGTCCGGAGATATCTCGATTATAGAGTGGACTTATTTCACGTCCCCCACTCTACCATTAGGACAATTAAGCTAGATTATGGTCCCATCACGGGGAACCCCAAGTTTCACTATGCATAAATACTTTGAACATATTTCATTTTTCATATAAAACAACATCTATGGCGTTTTCTTTCACAACAATATAACATATTATATATTTTGAAGGCATGGCATTCATATCGTAACATATTCATTTTATACATTGAAACATGGAAAACAATTGAATATACAATAGTACGTATTGAAAATATTTTTTAAAAGTACATAGTTTTGTTCGTGGCATCGTGTTACTCACTC
>BRYF01000025.1:1062500-1082500 GCA_030159135.1 Actinidia polygama | reverse complement strand
TAGAGCCGTAAAAGTGATCCATCCGGAGTGTGGGCACGCATATCGAAAATTATTGCCGAATTTATCTAAAAAATTATGAAAGTTTTCAACCAGAGCTCGAAATGGCGTAGGAGATGCGACATTTAAAAGACCTCACAAAATTGAACAAAATCACGGCTAATGAGCATCGCGATGATTGGACTCTAATGGCTTCAAAACGGACTAAGAAGAAAAAAAATAGAAAAATTCACACATAGGGTTCAAACGCCAATAACACAAAGGATTAAGGATTAGAATGCTAAGAAGAAAAATTCAAAAAATATACTTAGAGTTCGAACGCCCAAAACACAAAGGATTTAGGGTTCGAACGTTGAATGTAATTTTGTGGATAATTTGTTGGTTTATTTTTCGAACACCTCTATGCAGCGTTCGAATAGAACGAGACTTAAAAATTTAATTTTTTCCTTAACGTTTGAACGTCTACAGTGACCGTTCGAACTCTAGGCTTAGCTACAGTGAGCGTTCGAACCCTAAAATCGGCGTTCGAATGCTAGCAGTTTTTATTGAAATTTAGTCCTGGTTTTTGGCCATAACGTTTTACTCCGATGTTCGATTGAGCTGATATTTTGATGCCTTAGAAAGCAGACTTCAAGGGATACAACTTTCTGTCTAATGAGAATTTTCTAAATCGAGATTTGAGGTGGTCAAAATACAGATGGAAGTTTATTAGTTGGACAGTTAGCGTTCGAACGCTGGCAGAGGCGTTCGAATGCCAAGAAGGAAATTGTTTAGCATTCGAATGTTGGACTAAAAGGCATTTGGAGGGTTCGAATGCCAAGAAGAAAATTAGGCATAGAATTTTAATCCTACTAGGACTCGGACTACGACTTCTATATATACATTCTCACCTTCCCATGAATTAAACACATTCTTTTCACGATTTTTACAGCTTCCTAGCTTAGTTTTTCGTAATTTTTAATATTTTTGTATTCAAATACATTAATTTGAAGTTTTTTTAATTTCATTTATAATTTTTGTCTAATTACTCATGTTTTTTTACACTTTTTCTATCATTAATCTAAGTTATTCAATTTTATTTATTCGCATCAGATTTTATATTTCAAAATACTTTCAATACATATTTATTTATTTTCTATAGTCATTATAATTTATTATAGATAAATGATGATAAAGAAGAGGCTTTAGAGCCGTAAAAGTGATCCATCCGGAATGTGGGCACGCATATCGAAAATTGTTTCCGGAATTTATCTAAACAATTATGAAAGTTTTCAACTAGAGCTCGGAATTCCGTAGGAGACGCGACATTTAAAAGACCTCACAAAATTGAACAAAATCACGTCTAACGAGCATCGCGATAATTGGACCCTAATGGCTTCAAAATGGACTAAGAAGAAAAAAATAGAAAAAATCACACATAGGGTTCAAACGCCAATAACACAAAGGATTAAGGATTAGAATGCTAAGAAGAAAAATTTTAAAAATATACTTAGGGTTCGAACGCCCAAAACAAAAAGGATTTAGGGTTCGAACGCTGAATGTAATTTTGTGGATAATTTGTTGGTTTATTTTTTGAATGCCTCTATGCAGCATTCGAATAGAACGAGACTTCAAAATTTTAATTTTTTCCTTAACGTTTGAACGTCTACAGTGACCGTTCGAACTCTAGGCCTAGCTACAGTGAGCGTTCGAACCCTAAATCGACGTTCGAATGCTAGCAGATTTTATTGAAATTCAGTTTTGGTTTTTTGGCCATAACGTTTTACTTCGATGTCCGATTGAGCTGATATTTTGATGCCTTAGAAAGCAGACTTCAAGGGATACAACTTTCTGTCTAGTGAGAATTTTCTTAATCGAGCTTTGAGGTGGTCAAAATCAAGATGGAAGTTTATTTGTTGGACAGTTAGCGGTTCGAACGCTGGCAGAGGCGTTCGAATGCAAAGAAGGAAATTGTTTAGCATTCGAATGTTGGACTACAAGGCATTTGGAGGGTTTGAATGCCTAGAAGAAAATTGGGCATAGAATTTTAATCCTACTAGGACTCGGACTACGACTTCTATATATACATCCTTACCTTCTCATGAACAAAACACGTTCTTTTCACGATTTTTACATCTTCCTAGCTTAGTTTTTCGTAATTTTTAATATTTTTTTATTCAAATACATTAATTTGAAATTTTTTTAATTTCATTTATAATTTTTGTCTAATTACTCGCGTTTTTCTACAATTTTTTTATCATTAATCTAAGTTATTCAATTTTATTTATTCGCATCATATTTTATATTTCAGAATGCTTTCAATATATATCTATTTATTTTTTGTAGTCATTATAATTTATTGTAGATAAATTATGATAAAGAAGAGGCTTTAGAGCCGTAAAAGTGATCCATATAGAGTGTGGGCACGCATGTCGAAAGTTGTTGCCGGAATTTATCTAAAAAATTATGAAAGTTTTCAACCAGAGCTCGGAATGCCATAGGAGACGCGACATTTAAAAGACGTCACAAAATTGAACAAAATCACGTCTAACGAGCATCGCGATAATTGAACTCTAATGGCTTCAAAACGGACTAAGAAGAAAAAAATAGAAAAAATCACACATAGGGTTCAAACGCCAATAACACAAAGGATTAAGGATTAGAATGCTAAGAAGAAAAATTCAAAAAATATACTTAGGGTTCGAACGCCTAAAACACAAAGGATTTAGGGTTCGAACGCTGAATGTAATTTTGTGGATAATTTGTTGGTTTATTTTTTGAACGCCTCTATGCAGCGTTCGAATAGAACGAGACTTGAAATTTTAATTTTTTCCTTAACATTTGAACGTCTACAGTGACCGTTCGAACTCTAGGTCTAGCTACAGTGAGCGTTCGAACCCTAAAATCGGCGTTCGAATGCTAGCAGATTTTATTGACATTCAGTCTTAGTTTTTTGGCCGTAACGTTTTACTCCGATGTCCGATTGAGCTGATATTTTGATGCCTTAGAAAGCAGACTTCAAGGGATACAACTTTCTATCTAATGAGAATTTTCTTAATCGAGCTCTAAGGTGGTCAAAATCAAGATGGAAGTTTATTGGTTGGACAGTTAGTGTTCGAACGCTGGCAGAGGCGCTCGAATGCAAAGAAGGAAATTGTTTAGCATTCGAATGTTGGACTACAAGGCATTTGGAGGGTTCGAATGCCAAGAAGAAATCTGGGCATAGAATTTTAATCCTACTAGGACTCAGACTACGACTTCTATATATACATCCTTACGTTTTCATGAACAAAACACGTTCTTTTCACGATTTTTACAGCTTCCTAGCTTAGTTTTTCGTAATTTTTAATATTTTTGTATTCAAATACATTAATTTGAAGTTTTTTTAATTTCATTTATAATTTTTGTCTAATTACTCGCGTTTTTCTACACTTTTTCTATCATTAATCTAAGTTATTCAATTTTATTTATTCGCATCAGATTTTATATTTCAGAATGCTTTCAATATATATTTATTTATTTTTTGTAGTCATTATAATTTATTGTAGATAAATGATGATAAAGAAGAGGCTTTAGAGCCGTAAAAGTGATCCATCTAGAGTGTGGGCATGCATGTCGAAAGTTGTTACCGAAATTTATCTAAAAAATTATGAAAGTTTTCAACCAGAGCTCGGAATGGCGTAGGAGACGCGACATTTAAAAGACCTCACAAAATTGAACAAAATCACGTCTAACGAGCATCGCGATAATTGGACTCTGATGGCTTCAAAACGGACAAAGAAGAAAAAAAATAGAAAAAATCACACATAGGGTTCAAACGCCAATAACACAAAGGATTAAGGATTAGAATGCTAAGAAGAAAAATTCAAAAAATATACTTAGGGTTCGAACGCCCAAAACACAAAGGATTTAGGGTTCGAACGCTGAATGTAATTTTGTGGATAATTTGTTGGTTTATTTTTTGAACGCCTCTATGCAGCGTTCGAATAGAACGAGACCTGAAAATTTTAATTTTTTCCTTAACGTTTGAACGTCTACAGTGACCGTTCGAACTCTAGGCTTAGCTAGAGTGAGCGTTCGAACCCTAAAATGGGCGTTCGAATGCTAGCAGATTTTGTTCAAAATCAGTCTTGGTTTTTTGGCCATAACGTTTTACTCCGATGTCCGATTGAGCTGATATTTGATGTGTTAGAAAGCAGACTTCAAGGGATACAACTTTCTGTCTAATGAGAATTTTCTTAATCGAGCTTTGAGGTGGTCAAAATATAGATGGAAGTTTATTAGTTGGACAGTTAGCGTTCAAACGCTTGCCGAGGCGTTTGAATGCCAAGAAGAAAATTGTTTAGCATTCGAATGTTGGACTACAAGGCATTTGG
Source organism: Actinidia polygama (assembly GCA_030159135.1). Taxonomy (NCBI): domain Eukaryota; kingdom Viridiplantae; phylum Streptophyta; class Magnoliopsida; order Ericales; family Actinidiaceae; genus Actinidia; species Actinidia polygama. The sequence goes on along the minus strand of BRYF01000025.1, from coordinate 1,078,148 downwards.
AGGGTTCGAATGCCAAGAAGAAAATTGGGCATATAATTTTAATCCTACTAGGACTCGGACTACGACTTCTATATATACATCCTTACCTTCTCATGAACAAAACACGTTCTTTTCACGATTTTTACAGCTTCCTAGCTTAGTTTTTTGTAATTTTTAATATTTTTTTATTCAAATACATTAATTTGAAGTTTTTTTAATTTCATTTATAATTTTTGTCTAATTACTCGCGTTTTTTCTACACTTTTTCTATCATTAATCTAAGTTATTCAATTTTATTTATTTGCATCAGATTTTATATTTCAGAATGCTTTCAATATATTTTTATTTATTTTTTGTAGTCATTATAATTTATTGTAGATAAATGATGATAAAGAAGAGGCTTTAGAGCCGTAAAAGTGATCCATCTGGAGTGTGGGCACGCATGTCGAAAGTTGTTGCTGGAATTTATCTAAAAAATTATGAAAGTTTTCAACCAGAGCTCGGAATGGCGTAGGAGATGCGAAGTTTAAAAGACCTCACAAAATTGAACAAAATCACGTCTAACGAGCATCGCGATAATTGGACTCTGATGGCTTCAAAACGAACTAAGAAGAAAAAAATAGAAAAAATCAACATAGGGTTCAAACACCAATAACAGAAAGGATTAAGGATTAGAATGCTAAGAAGAAAAATTCATAAAATATACTTAGGGTTCGAACGCCCAAAACACAAAGGATTTAGGGTTCGAACGCTGAATGTAATTTTGTAGAGAATTTGTTGGTTTATTGTTCGAACGCCTCTGTCCAGCGTTCGAATATACCGAGGCTTGAAAATTTGATTTTTTCCTTAGTGTTCGAACATTTATATTGAGCGTTCAAATGCTCGGCTGAGCTACATTGAGCATTCGAACCCTAAAATGGGCGTTCGAACGCTAGCAGATTTTGCTAAAAAATTAGTCTCGGTATTTTCGCCATAACCTTTTACTCCGATGTCCGATTCAGCTGATATTTAATGCGTTAGAAAGAAAACTTCAAGGGATAAAACTTTGTGTCTAATGAGAATTTTCTTAATCGACCTCTAAGGTGGTCAAAATCAAGATGGAAGTTTATTGGTTGAACAATGAGCATTCGAACGCTGGCAGAGGTGTTCGAACGCCAAGAAGGAAATTGTTTAGAGTTCAAATGCTAGATTACAAGGAATTTGGAGGGTTCGAATGCTAAGAAGAAAACGGTGCAGAGAATTTTAATCCTATTAGGACTCGGACTACGTCTTCTATATATACATCTTTACGTTTTCATGAACAAAACTCGTTATTTTTTAAGGTTTTTACAGCTTCCTAGCTTAGGTTTTCATTGTTTTAATATTTTAATGTTCAATTACATTAAATTCATGTTTATTAATTTTATTTACGATTTGTGTCCAAATATTCATTTTTTTTACACTTTTTCTATCATTAATCTAAGTTATTCAACTTTATTTATTTGTATCACATTTTATATTTTAAAATGCTTTCAATACATATTTATTTATTTTCTATAGTCATTATAATTTATTATAGATAAATGATGATAAAGAAGAGGCTTTAGAGCTATAAAAGTGATCCATCCGGAGTGTGGGCACGCATGTCAAAAGTCGTTGTCGGAATTTATCTAAAAAATTATAGAATTTTTAAACCATATCTCGGAATGGAGTAAGAGATGTGCCGTTGGAAAGACCTCACAAAATTGAACAAAATCACGTCTTACGAGCATTGCGTGAATTTGACTCCAAGGGCTTTAAAATGAACAAAGAAGAAAAAAATAAAAAATTGCATGTAAGGTCCAAACGCCAAAAACACAAAGGATTTAGGATTCGAACGTTAAGAAGAAAAATTCATAAAATATACTTAGGGTTCAAACGCAAAATACACAAAGGATTTAGGGTTTGAACGCTGAATGTAAATTTGTGGAGAATTTGTTGGTTTATGGTTCGAACGCCTATGTGTAGCGTTCGAATATAACGAGACTTGAAAATTTATTTTTTTCCTTAACGTTTGAATGTCTACAGTGATTTTTCGAACTCTAGGCTTAGCTATAGTGAGCGCTCGAACCCTGAAATGGGCGGTCGAATGCTAGCAGATTTTGCTAAAAATTACTCTCGATATTTTGGCCATAACGTTTTACTCCGATGTCCGATTGAGCTGATAATTGATGCGTTAGAAAGCAGACTTCAAGGGATAGAACTTTATGTCTAATTAGAATTTTCTTAATCCACCTCTAAGGTGGTCAAAATCAAGATGGAAGTTTATTGGTTGAACAATGAGCATTCGAACGCTGGCAGAGGTGTTCGAACGCCAAGAAGGAAATTGTTTAGAGTTCAAATGCTAGATTACAAGGCATTTGGAGGGTTCGAATGCTAAGAAGAAAACGGTGTAGAGAATTTTAATCCTATTAGGACTCGGACTACGTCTTCTATATATACATCTTTACGTTTTCATGAACAAAACTCGTGATGTTTTAAGGTTTTTATAGCTTCCTAGCTTAGGTTTTCATAGTTTTAATATTTTTGTGTTCAATTACATTAAATTCATGTTTTTTAACTTTATTTACGATTGTGTCCAATTACTCATTTTTTTCTACACTTTTTTTTATCATTATCTAAGTTATTTAACTTTATTTATTCGTATCAGATTTTATATTTCAGAATGCTTTCAATAGATATTTATTTATTTTTCGTAGTCATTAGAGTTCATTGTAGATAAATGATGATAAAGAAGAGGATTTGGAGTCGTAAAAGTGATCTATCTGGATTGTGAGCACGAATGTCCAAAGTCATTGTCGGAATTTATTTAAAAAATTATAGAGTTTTCAACCATAGCTCGAAATGGAGTAGGAGATGAGCCGTTGGAAAGACCTCACAAAATTGAACAAAATCACGTCTTACGAGCATTGCGTGAATTTGACTCTAAGGGCTTTAAAATGAACAAAGAAGAAAAAAATAAAAAAATTGCACGTAAGGTTCAAACGCCAAAAACACAAAGGATATAGGATTCGAACGTTAAGAAGAAAAATCCATAAAATATACTTAGGGTTCAAACGCAAAATACACAAAGGATTTAGGGTTTGAACACTGAATGTAAATTTGTGGAGAATTTGTTGGTTTATGGTTGGAACGCCTTTGTGTAGCGTTCGAATATAACGAGACTTGAAAATTTAATTTTTTCCTTAACGTTCGAACGTCTACAGTGATCGTTCGAACTCTAGGCTTAGCTATAGTTAGCGTTCGAACCCTGAAATGGGAGTTCGAATGCTAGCAGATTTTATTAAAAATTACTCTCGGTATTTTGACCATAACGTTTTACTCCGATGTCCGATTGAGCTGATATTAGATGCGTTAGAAAGCAGACTTCAAGGGATACAATTTTCTGTCTAATGATAATTTTCTTAATCGACGTCTAAGGTGGTCAAAATCAAGATGGAAGTTTATTGGTTGAACAATGAGCATTCGAACGCTGGCAAAGGTGTTCGAACGCGAGGAAAGAAATTGTTTAGAGTTCAAATGCTAGATTACAAGGCATTTGGAGGATTCGAATGCTAAGAAGAAAACGGTGCTAAGAATTTTAATCCTATTAGGACTCGGACTACATCTTCTATATATACATCTTTACGTTTTCATGAACAAAACACGTTCTTTTTTAAGGTTTTTACAGCTTCCTAACTTAGGCTCTCATAGTTTTTATATTTTTGTATTAAATTACATTCAATTCATGTTTATTAATTTATTTACAATTTGTGTCCAATTACTCGTTTTTTTTATAGTTTTTCTATCATTAATCTAAGTTATTCAACTTTATTTATTCGTATCAGATTTTATATTTCAAAATGCTTTCAATACATATTTATTTATTTTCTGTAGTCATTATAATTTATTATAGATAAATGATGATAAAGAGGAGGCTTTGGAGCTGTAAAAGTGATCCATCCGGAGTGTGAGCACGCATGTCGAAAGTTGTTGCCGGAATTTATCTCCATCAAAGTTTTTGTCAAAAGTTTTTTCTCTAACGTTTGAACGTCTACAGTGACATTTCGAAATCTAGGCTTAGCTACAGTGAGCGTTCGAACCCTAAAATGGGCGTTCGAACGCTAGCAGATTTGGTTGAAAATCAGTCTTGGTTTTTTGGCCATAACGTTTTACTCCGATGTCCGATTGAGCTGATATTTGATGCGTAAGAAAGCAGACTTCAAAGGATACAACTTTCTGTCTAATGAGAATTTTCTTAATCGAGCTTTAAGGTAGTCAAAATCAAGATGGAAGTTTATTAGTTGGACAGTTAGCGTTCGAATGCTGGCAGATGCGTTCGAATGCCGAGAAGGAAATTGTTTAGCATTCGAATGTTGGACTACAAGGCATTTGGAAGGTTCGAATTCTAAGAAGAAAATTGGGCATAGAATTTAATCCTACTAGGTCTCGGACTACGACTTCTATATATACATCCTTACGTTTTCATGAACAAAACACGTTCTTTTCACGATTTTTACAGCTTCCTAGCTTAGGTTTTCATAGTTTTTGATATTTTTGTATTCAATTACATTAAATTCATATTTTTTAATTTTATTTACGATTTGTGTCCAATTACTCGTTTTTTTCCACACTTTTTTTTATCATTAATCTAAGTTAATCAACTTTATTTGTTCGTATCAGATTTTATATTTCAGAATGCTTTCAATACATATTTATTTATTTTTTGTAGTCATTGGAGTTCATTGTAGATAAATGATGATAAAGAAGAGGATTTAGAGCCGTAAAAGTGATCCATCCGGAGTGTGAGCACGCATGTCAAAAGTCGTTTTCGGAATTTATCTAAAAAATTATAGAAGTTTTCAACCGTAGCTCGGAATGGAGTAGGAGATGCGCCGTTGGAAAGACTTCACAAAATTGAACAAAATCACGTCTTACGAGCATTGCGTGAATTTGACTCTAAGGGCTTAAAATGAACAAAGAAAGAAAAATAAAAAAAATTGCATGTAAGGTTCAAACGCGAAAACCACAAAGGATTTAGGATTCAAAAGTTAAGAAGAAAAATCCAAAAAATATACTTAGGGTTCAAACGCAAATTACACAAAGGATTTAGGGTTTGAACGCTGAATGTAAATTTGTGGAGAATTTGTTGGTTTATGGTTCAAACGCCTCTGTGCAGCATTCGAATATAACGAGACTTGAAAATTTAATTTTTTCCTTGACGTTTGAATATCTACAGTGACCGTTCAAACTCTAGGCTTAGCTATAGTTAACGTTTGAATGCTAGGAGATTTTGCTAAAAATTACTCTTTGTATTTTGGCCATAACGTTTTACTCCGATGTTCGATTGAGCTGATATTTGATGCGTTAGAAAGCAGATTTCAAGGGATAAAACTTTTTGTCTAATGAGAATTTTCTGAATCTAGCTCTAAGGTGGTCAAAATCAAGATGGAAGTTTATTGGTTGGATAGTTAGCGTTCGAACGCTGGCAGAGGCGTTCGAATGCAAAGAAGGAAATTGTTTAGCGTTCGAAAGTTGGACTACAAGGCATTTAGAGGGTTCGAATGCCAAGAAGAAAATTGGGTGTAGAATTTTAATCCATCTAGGACTAGGACTACGACTTCTATATATACATCCTTACGTTTTCTGAACAAAACATGTTCTTTTTAGGGTTTTTATAGCTTCTTATCTTAGTTTTTCATAATTTTTAATATTTGTTTATTCAATTACATTAAATTCAAGTTTTTTGAATTTAATTTATGATTTTTGTCCAATTACTCACTTTTTTCTAGACTTTTTCTATCATTAATCTAAGTTATTGAACTTTATTTATAAGTATCAGATTTTATATTTCAGAATGATTTCAATACACATTTATTTATTTTTCGTAGTCATTAGAGTTCATTGTAAAAAATGATGATAAAGAAAAGGATGTGGAACCGTAAAAGTGATCCATCCAGAGTGTGGGCACGCATGTCGAAAGTTGTTGCCTAAGTTTGTCTCGAAAACTACGAAAATTTTCAACCATAAGAGTAGGGGATGCGCCGTTGAAAAGATCTCACAAATTGAACAAAATCATGTCTAACGAGCATCGTGAGAATTAGACTCCACGGCCTTCAAAACGGACTAAGAAGAAAAAAAAATAAAAAATTGCACATAGGGTTCAAACGCCAAAAACACAAAGGATTTAGAATTCAAATGCTAGGAAGAAAAATTCAGAAAATATATACTTAGGGTTCGAACGCCAAAAACACAAAAGATTTAGGGTTCAAACGCTGAATGTAAATTTGTTGAGAATTTGTTGGTTTATGGTTCGAACGCCTCTGTGCGGCATTCGAATATATCGAGATTTGAAATTTTGATTTTTTTCTTAGTGTTCGAACGTCTAAGTGATCGTTTGAACGCCATGCTTAGCTATAGTGAGCGTTCAAACCCTAAAATGGGCGCTCGAACGCTAACAGATTTTGCTGAAAAACCAGTCTCGGTATTTTGGTCATAACGTTTTATTCTGGAGTCCGATTGAGCTGAGTCTAATGAGAATTTGCTTAATCAATATCTAAGGTGGTCAAAATCAAGATGGAAGTTTACTGGTTGAATAGTTAGCGTTCTAACGCTGGCAGATGCGTTCGTACGCCAAGAAGAAAATTGTTTAGCGTTCGAACGCTGGACTACAATGTATTTGGAGGGTTTCAACGCTAAGAAGAAAACTAGACAAAGAATTTTAATCCTACTAGGACTCGAACTACGACTTCTATATATACATTCTTACGTTTTCATGAACAAAACACGTTCTTTTTAGGGTTTTTACAGCTTCCTAGCTTAGTTTTAATAGTTTTAATATTTTTGTATTCAATTACACTAAATTCAAGTTTTGTTAATTTAATTTACAGTTTTTGTCAAATTACTCTCTTTTTTAATATTTTTTTATCATTAATTTAAGTTATTCAACTTTATTTATTCGTATTAGATTTTATATTTCAGAATGCTTTCAATACATATTTATTTATTTTCCATAGTCATGCGTGGCTAGTTTTTCAAACTCGGGATCGATTATAAAGATCGATTGGGGATCAAGGATGAACAATTGAGCTAAATTTTGGTTTCACCATTAAATCTTCTGATATTTGTTCTTCTTGTTCTCCATTCTAAATACTTCAAAAACTGGGGTGTTCTATTATATTCGGTACTTGAATTGTTGACCCAGTATATACGCTTCCTTATAACGTTTATGCGTGAATTGGGTTCAGTATATGTGTGCCGCGAATCAATGATGCACGACCATGATTATAACAACCAAATTTATTTTAGAAGTTGAAAATTGTAAGAACAATTGGTTTTAAAAGTTAAATCTTCTAAATTCGAGACTCACGACGTAATCGAAGGATTTGAGTTATACAAAGCCTCCATTAGAATTCTGAGAAACTTGTTTGGTTGGATCAATTGATTTTGAGTCGCTTTCTTATAACTTTGAAATCAGTTTTTATTGGTTTCGTAATTTAGATTTAATTTTTAAATCCATAAAAACCAAAAATACAAATTTTATTTTCTCTTTTTGAAGCATAAGTTAGGATTACATGAGAATTGAATCTAATGTTTTAGTATCTTGTGTTCACCTTGGCACTGCTCCTTGTGGGATCGATACTCGGACTTCGAGTTTGTTATTAGTTCGCGTCCCGTACACTTGCGGTAAGAAACTCACTTCTGGGAGCAAAGACATGGAGCCCCCTATTAATAGAAAGCACCAAGGGTTGAGATCTGATCACTCCAACGACTAAGATCACGCGATGTTTCGAGTGCCGAGGTCATAACATCCGTCTCCACCAAAAAATCATTTCACCATTAATGCAATCTCCCCACGTGTCATCCGGTGGAACTACGCCATCATTGCACATCCACATCATCGGATCACGTCTCGTGATTTACTACTCGACAATGCCAAGTGTTTCACCTCGGCATTGTCAAGTAGGGGGTAACTGATAAAGGGAAAAATCTCCACCGGCTTATCTGAGGTAGCGACCTCGCCACTATGAGGAGTTGGTCGCCAATACCTTGCCAGGTCTCCTTTGAGTTCCCCTAGTTCCTCTTGGGCATTCTCCTCTCCCTATGGACCTCGTGGTGTCCCTCTCCGAAATGGTTCATCTCACCCCAAGGAGGGCCCACCTCGCCATTCACTTCGCCGGTGCTTACATCGCCAATTTTAGTAAGCTCGACATTGGTTCTTTACCTTGTCGGGATAACCTTGAGATTCCACCTCCACCACATCTCCTACATTCACGGTATGTCCTCCATATGGTATTTTCCTAGTTCTTCTTCGATATTTGCAGGATCTCCTTCCATACTTAGCTACACAACAATTTCGTTGTGATCCCCTCGCACAACTCTCCATTCTCCATCTATAAATGGCCGCTCCCCTCCTCTAGAAAAGGTACAACTCACTTGTATTTTCATTTGAGAGCTCTGATATTCTTCTTAATTCGCTAGCTTGCTCGCCTTGATCTCATCTCCACGCCGGAAGGATTTGTAGCGGCCTCGCCTCGGCCGGTAACATTTGGTCTCTTCTGCAGGTAGCCTCAAGAGCTATACCGAGCTCAGGAACAATTTCGACTGTTGGTTGCTCACTTCCAAATTCCCTACCACAAACAATAATTAATATTACATGGGCAGAATTGAGAATATGATGAAAGTAGAGCGGCAATTTTTGTAGTTTTCCCTTATTTTTATATAACCTTTGTTAGTTTTTAAAAAGATAAAATATTAATTAAAATGAAATGAAATAAACCAAAAAGAAATACTTGTATGTCTGATAAAATCTAAGGTGAAACATTGATTGTGCCAAAATTTGGTAATAGTGTCTTATCATACCAAATTTATCACAAAATATATCACGATCATATATTTGCCACGATTGTGGTAGCACTGTTGGAGTTGCTTTTTCTTACAAAATTTTATCAATTTTTTCTTACAATCTTATCAAATTATACATAAACACGATGGTAAAAGAAATGTCTTAAAAATAATATTGTAAAAGGATAAGATGACACATAATAAATGACATTTTGATTATTTTTCCCATTGAGAAAATCAAAATCTCCACAAGAGAATGCAAGTTTACTAGCTGGATTTTATGCACTGACAAAAAAGCCCACACATTTAATTTGTGTCACTATGACTTCCATGATAACAGCTGTAAAAGAGAAAATCCAACATTTCCACAGTACAATTTCTCTCCTCAAAGAGGTAAAAAATCTTTGTAAAATCCGTCCCACAACTTTGAGTTAATACAAAGAGGAAAAAAATTCAAGTTAGTAGATCTCAAGCATCAACAAGCACATCTTTATAAACACTTTTTCTCGCACAAAGAGGGGAAAAGTCCAAGCTTTGTAAGTACATTACATTCATTTTTGAACACCTTTGTGAGCCCTTTCTCAAACCACCTTTAATGTGAGGGTAGAGCTAAATGACACAATGCAACTCCAAGAGAGATTCTATAAATTTTGCCCTCATCATCTTCAAAATGGCACGCCCTCTTCAAAGGTATATGCTAAGAGAATCATTGCTTGTTCAAACCCTACTTGAAATATAAGCTCTTTTTCTCATCAAAGAGGTTCGTCATCAATTAATGTGTGTTTTTAATCTTGTAACAATTCTCTATTTTAATCTTGTTTTTTTTGGAACTTGTTTTCTAGATAAGTTTTAGAAAACACCCATTTTTCAAAAACTACCATAGGAACATCTTCGATTCTCAAAAACTATTTTTGCTAAAAAATGAATAACAAATGAAAACAATATTTGGGTATTTATAATTTCAAATACATCATCTGAATTTGTTTCTTAAAATAGTAACCAGAATATCGATCTCGATTTGAATGTGCTAATATCAAGCATATACTAGCATTTGATTAACCTTGACCGAAATCATAGGGTTAAATTATCTTGGATTTTTTGCGCTTTCATGGGATTAATGCTAGATTTCAAAAGCCTTTTTCACCTAAATGAATAATCACAATTTGTGATTTATTGAGATATGCATTTATAGCCATATTAATTATCAAGTCTTTAATTTTTCATCATGCAGAAAGGTGATAATTAGTGAGAATTGATCATGGCATTTAGAATGGGGAGTTCAAGCACAAAGAGTAGTGAAAGTAACAAAAATGGCCTGGCAACAGGGAAGAAGTTCTCCGTGCTTGTAGTGGATGATGACCCTGTAGTCCAAAGAATCAACAGGGTGTTTTTGAATAGATTTGGGTTCGAAACCCAAGTGGCGGGAAATGGGAAAGAAGCTGTTGATTTGTATTGCTCTGGTGCTTCTTTCCATTTGGTCCTCATGGATATGGAAATGCCTGTCATGGATGGTCCCAAGGTTATCTCCCTCTTCATTCTTTTTCATTTTTTTAAAAAAAAATATCTAAAATATTTATTTGTTATTTTTTTATACATAAACATATAGCAACATACATACATATCTACACTATTGTTAAAATATGGAACATCTTAGAGCATTTTCCATGGACTCACTAAAGAACTTGTTTAGTTTACTCATTAGATTACATGTTAAATTAATTCATTTTTTTCATTTTTTTGCCTCTAATAGAATAGCTAAAGTAGCCTCTAACTTTAGTCACTCTTAGTCTTTGTTAAGTGACTCACTAAATCTAGAAGGTTGCTTAACAAACCGAGAAAAGACTAGATAGTGGGATCCATTTGTATTTTTTTTAACTTTTGTATATTTTAACATACAATTTTGGCTAGGCCAATGGAATATCCAATGACTTTATAAATTATACAATATTTAGCACACAAAATTAGAATTCTTTTTGCTTATACGTACACTTTAACACATTTTTTTTGTCTAGTGTATTAAAGTTGCTCTTACGTGGTGTAGACTAACATTTGAAGACAGCTCACACTTTCAGATTTTCAAGAAAAATAGTAACATTTTTGCAAGTTAATTGTAGGTGTAAAAACAAGAGAAAAAACGATCGTAGAGTTCTCCCCACATTTTGATCATTAACATTTACAACATACATGTAATTTAACTTAATATAGAAAAAATATGTATAATTGGATAAAACGGGATTGTAAAATTTATCATATATTTTTTTTCATTGATATTAAAGTTAAATATTTGTATCATAGTTGTAAGTAATGATTTATGCACTTTATTTTCTATTTTTATTATGCAATTTTTTATTAAATATCTAAAATATCCCTCCAACGAGAAAAAATAAAAAATAAAAATGTAATAGTATCAGGACAAGCAATTATGATAATTGAGATTTTTTTAAAAACTTTTAGAACCTTGCATAGTAAAAATTAAAAATAAAGTATAAAAATCTTGACCCTAGCCCAATGTTTTAAAATCCGGATCGGATCAGTCAATTCAACCAAATAAACTGTCGATCGGTCCGACTTTCAATCCTGTCTATTAGAATTATTAATGATATAATTATAACATAACGGTTTAGTTAATCTGGTTTAACACGAAGTTTGAACCGGTGATCCATCCACCAACTCCATTTTTTCCAGTTGGTTGAACGGTATGATTTTTATAATATTTCCCTAGGGCTTAGCCTAATTATATTTAGTTTTTTTGCAGGCAACCAGGGAGCTAAGAGGCATGGAAGTGAGCAGCATGATTGTGGGGATGACTTCGCGGGACCGAGATTCGGAGAAGCAAGCTTTCATGGCCGCTGGTTTGGATGACTGCCGTGTCAAGCCGTTGACTGCTGATACCATCACCTCTCTTCTCCACCAACTCAACATCAAGTACCAATATTGATGTGCTTCAAATGACCAAAAAAAAAAAAAAGAATTGATCACTTTGTGATCATTAATTTGTTAGTTTTAGTTTTGTATGCTGCATGCGTGTAGCTTTCTCTCTCGAAGAGTTTAATTGTTGCTGCATTAAGTGAACTGTTTTGGAAAGGTTGGATATCCCAACTTGTAATAATGAGAAAATGTTCTTTCACTCCCCTGAGAGTATGGTTCTATAAATTTCATAGGATCTTGTGCTGATCACGTGATATTTTTTATCCAAACCCCCAAGGGACTACCAAGAGAAGGTCTTAAATGCCAAAACTTAAAAACCTTAAAGCGGTTAAGCGTTTGAGTTTAAACGTTAAGGTGATAAATCAAAACATGTCATAGGTCAAGGGGTTTACTGTAATTTCTTTTAATATTATCTAGTAAAGATAAAAAATATTATGGACCGTTCCTTTTGAATAATGTATGGACCAAATATACTGACAAGTGGTGGGACTATAATTTTGTGAACCTTTTGAGTTTGTAGTGTACCAAATATATTGCCCCAGCAAAACTCAAGAAAGATAGGAATTAGGACGGTAAAACAGTTCATTAGCCAAAACCCACCCCACCCAAGACTACCCGGCCTGAGCTTGAACAAAAGCTTGTCCTCATGCCCATGAAAGATGAAGGGGGCGACTGGAAAGTGTAGGGTGGTAGAGTGAAAAAAAATGTAGGGGGCTCTTATAATAAGAGATCTAAGGGTATTCTTGTCTTTTTGTCAGCATTTTTTTTTTGGGGGGGGGGAAATCATGTTCTCAATACTGCGTGTCATTGTTAAATATGATTGATTCCGTCTAAATTGCACTTAGATCCAAATTACTTGCAGGTTATATGATGGTTTTTGAATGAAAGGGCGTCATGTGTCGTTGGGATTAAGCATGGGTTAAAATGAAATTACCCCTTAAATAATGGAGAGAGCTTCACAAACAAACAAGAAGGACGCCCACCAAAATTAAAAAATTTTAATACAATTTTACCCTTTAACTAAATTACTATTTAGGACAAAAGCTTAATATCAACATAACCCTAATATCTTTATACACCTATCCACCTCCTCCCCTACCACACACAACCGCCAATCCTTCCCAAATCCCAGCCCATCTACACCACCATTTTCTCAAGCTGAAAACAAATCTCAATATTGAAAAGATGAATAAACTGTTTTATCCAGATATGCTATTATATAGTCGGTATGAAATCCTAATTTAGATTGGTTTGCATTTAGAAATTGGGGCGCCATGAGACCCTTGCGGTTTGCATTTAGAAGCTCAATCTTGGTTCGACCAATTAGCCTTGAGATATGAAGCAAAGACAAAACTTTTAAAGCTTAGAGCATCTCCAACGGCACCCTATCTCCATTTTTACTATAGTTTAGTAGGGTGAAACCTCAAAAATCAACTCCATGGTCTCTCCATCACAGTTCTTATTTTTAGGGAATGCTACAGTTGATGGGGACTACAGCATTTCCTACGACCGGCTATAGTGCATATGCACAATACCAAAACTAAAATCTAATCTAATTAATAAAGACTAATCTACATGACTAGAATCATACCTTTGTTGATTCCGAACAACAACAGGTATCAGCCGCTCAATCACAACCTCCAATCTTCTATTGTATTCTTCACACACGCCTTACTCCAAAGAGAGTTGGCTTGCGGCTGATAGGGTTTTTGAGAATATTTCTCTTAACCATAGCTGCTATATAGAGTGTGTATATATAGGCTACAGCAGGGACCAGAGACTTAGTATGATTAGGCTTCCTACACAAACAAGAATTTCTAATCCAACCAAGATTAATCCCTATTTATGTAAATTATAATTAAGGCCACTAAATAATTATAATTGCACTCCTTATCATACCAGGATTACATTTTGAGCTCTATTTTACTAAATACTTATTTATCAGCAACACAAGATTGCTTGATACTCCTCCAACTAATGGCTCCACCTCCTAGGGTAAATATATTTTTCGAGGTCGATTTTCTAAAATCCTTATCTGACTGGAAATCTCAGTATGTTAGACAGTAACATTACGAGTATGATAAATATTAATTATTGATAAAATCCACGTTTCGGTATAGGGATCGATGATACTCTCTTAAGAAAGCTTATAAGTTTTGATTATGTCAAAACCCTGTAGGTGGATTATGAATCCAACATATCAAATAAGTTAAGTGGAAAATCTCAAGGAATTAAATAAGTTTAGTAAATTTAATTGCTAGTAATTTAATTTAATAGATTGGTATCTATGATCTTAACATGGGGAGATAAATAAGAATTTAATAAAATGGAGCTCGAAATGTAATCCTGATATAACAAAGAGTGCAATTATAGTTATTTAGGAGCCTTAATTATAATTTATATAAATAGGGATTTATCCTTGTTAGATTAGGAATCCTTGTTTATGTTGGAAGCCTAATCATACTAAGTTTTTGGTCCTTGTTGTAGCCTATATATACGCGCTCTATTAGCAGCTAGGGTTAAGAAAAATATTCTTAGAAATCCTAGCAGCCGAGAACCCACTCCCTCTGGAGTAAGGCGTGTGTGAGGAATACGGCAGAAGACTGAAGGTTGTAATCGAGAAGCTTCTTAAAATCATATATGTTGCCAGTCGGAAGCAACGAGGGTATGATTCTAATCATATAAATTAGTCTTTTCTAATTAGATTAGATTTCAGTTTTGGTATTATGCGTATGCGCTATAGCCGGGTCATGAAATTTTTTGTAGTCCCCATTAGTTATATTAAGTAAATGATCAAGTGGTTTACACTTCATAGTTTTCTGCTGATAAAATACAGAAAATTCAAGACGTCGAGGACAAAAAACATTCATAAATTACAAGTCCAAAACAATGGCATGGTTTATGATTAACACAATGGCTATGAAACTGTTAATCTATAAGACACATAAACAATGTATAAAAAATGTGGGGTTGAGTGTTTGAAGAAAGGAGGAAGGAAATAAAAAATAGACACTTACGGTGGTTGAGCAACGATTGATGGTAGCTGCGGGTGCTTCATCTGTTCTCTGCAAGATAGAAAGAATGTGTTCGGCTGCCAGAACTATTTTCGAGAAATGATTTTTCGACGGTCAAGTCAATTGACTGGAAGTATATTGTACAGAGAGTGTAAGTAAATAGCTGAGATAAGCTAAATGTGCGTACCTTTTAGAGAATAAGGTTTGACCTTAGATAGTAAAGTTCGGCGCGTGTTGGGCTGCGCCACTGTCTTGTCAATGGATAAACTACAGTTCGACGCGTATGTGGATACATTGAATGATGTGTCAGTGAGTATGCGGCTAACTCAATCATTGCTGGTGCATATCCTGTCATGTTGCTAGCGTCAAAACCCAAATGTGCGAGTGCCAGAGATAACTTCGTGGTAAAGTTACCCTATGCCCGCATCATGTTCTTAGGATTCCCGTTGACCATTGCTCCTCTACCAAGCTCCGGCAGAAGGACTCTGCCTGGGCTTACTGAATAGCAATAGCTCGGCAGCGGTGCCTGTCTTAGCTCGGACAGAACTAATATCCGATAATGTCTTGACCGAGCTCCAGCGTAAATTCCCCATCGAGCTTGCTTTATATGATGGTCTGGTAGTGATGTCTTCCCTAGCTCGGCCAGAATTATTAGTTGTGTATTTTTATCCTTTATTGAAAATTTGAAAACTACACTTTTTAACTATTGATGTCATCGAAAAGACCTAGGGCATCCCCAAGATACGACGGTCCCTTTAATGGTTTTAGAATCACATAGGATTAAAAAAGAATTCTTCTTCTTTGCATCTTTTCTTATATTGAGTATCGTTTTTCTTTGTTGATCAGCAACTAAAGGTATCAAGCGTGCCTTGGTAGCATGAGCACA